>SKCR01019236.1:0-177964 GCA_019454045.1 Zanthoxylum bungeanum
CCAAAAACGCACTGCCATGTAAGCTTACTGCATGCAGTCCACTGCCTCCAAAAACAGAATTTTGAGATGAGAACGCAGCTCCTAGCTTCGTTGGATGGATCCCGGCTCATGGTCGAACCTCCCTACAACCTTCGCAAGACTTGTAAGTGTGCTAGCACTTGAATTTTCACCATGAAAATCCACTCTTGCTTCCCTATTGTTCACGCCCAAACTGGTTCAAAACCAGTGAAGAACAGCCACTGTTTTGGCGTGAGAGAGATGAGAGAGTTAAAAAAAATGAATTTTGTTACAAAAAATCAATTATATTTATGCCATAATATTTATTAAATTAATAATAAACTTATGACACAAATCATGCAATGGCTTAGAGTGTCAAACACTCAATTTTCATGCAAAACCATTGAGTGCATTGTACACTATCTCCATGCAATGCATTAGAATTAAATAATGCATAATATGACATGTGTCATGTGGGCCCACGCGTTTCCAAATGAAAGTGGGCCCACGTGCACTCACGCGTTCGGGTTCGATATTCTGAAATACTGAACTTACGTCGCTAAGTTAATTAAATCGAATTAAATAAATAATTGCGCCTAGCGAAATTATTATTTACGTCGCTAACGAATTAATTCTAAATTAACTCGTTTGCCCGAATTAAAATCTAATTTTAATTCCGCGTCGAAATCTAATTTCGTTTAATATATCGAATATATTAATTTACCGATTAATTCCAAATTAATCGTTATCTCTCTCTAGACGATATTTTATCCTAGATAAAATATCTCCGTAATTAATCCTAGATTAATTTTCTCTCTCATCTATATAATCCCAGATTATTCAAGAGTGCAAGTTGTGCGTCATCGGTGGATTATCAGGAAGCGACCCATAAGATCTCCGGATAAGTTGGCAGTAAATACGGTCGTCGGAGTATCCGAATCACGTACGTACCAAGTACTACGTTCTACCGATTTACGAGACAAGGTCAACTCCTAGCAAAGCACCAAGTCATCCCAATTCTACGGACATATCCTTTTAAGAATATTTAAGATCTATATCAAGCGTAGTATACTAATGTATTGTGCATATCGGCCCAGTATCGGATAGTCACGTGCTAGGGCTGGGGCTGGATAAGTGTCTGCCCCGTCCGAAACACATATCGGATGTCTGGTAACTAGTCTCTATAATCGGATATTCATGACCTGGTCATAATATCACGATTGGATGCGCATCACTTAAGAGCACTAATACCGTATCCTGCGTGACATCATCTCCACTATGACTGGAGTGATACTTCCGTCTCGACATCACATCAATACACTACGATTCCTGATAAACCAGAAGAGGTGAACACAGAACCAGTTAAGATCCCCCAACCACCAAAACCAAAGTTTACCGATTGTCGTAAATATTAGCGATGCAAGTCTCAGGTTAAGACTATACACACCTACCTTGATTTCGGCCTCCCATAGACACCTAGTCATAATACCAATGGGATTCCGAAGGGTCTATCCAGAGCGAAGCTGTTTCCCGTACCATCGGTGAACACGACCTCCTATCGCACTTGCACAAGTATCCAATACTTATATATATGAGAACTATGTCGTTGTGCCCTCACAACGCGCACAAGTGCAATACTAGCCTATTCCGCATTATCGATGTCCAGTCTCGATAATACTACGCTAGGGATATTTAATGATTAATCCTTCGTGGACTGATACTGTCTCATATCATCTCAATCCAGGAACTAATCATAGGGACCTCTCTTCATTATTATCTATGGTGATCTAATCACAAATGACGAGAGTGCAATTTCCTTGTTACATAGTTAATTTGCTACAGCAACACAATGATCTGTGCAAATAGCGACGTTATGGGTCAATTATCCAACATTGTCAATCACTCAAAGTGACATTTGATTTGACACTTGATGTGACGAATGATTTGACGCTTGATGTGACTTGCGTTGCCGCACTCGAATTCGAAATACGAATGCGCTCGCAATCACACTCGGGCTCGGGTTCGCTAATTCCCAATTAGCGATTTTTCCGCGCGTCGTAATTAAATGATTATGCCTAGCGAATTCACTATTCACGTCGCTAACGAATTAATTCTAAATTAATTCGTTCGCCCGAATTAAAATCCAATTTCAATTCTGCGTCGAAATCCAATTTCGTTCAATATATCGAATATATTAACTTATCGATTAATTCCAAATTAATCGTTCTCTCTCTTTAGACGATATTTTATCCTAGATAAAATATCTCCGTTATTAATCCCAGATTAATTTTCTCTCTCTTCTAATTAATCCCAGATTAATATAGAGTACGAGTCATACGTCATCGGTGGATTATTGGGAAGCGACCCATGAGATCCCCGGATAAGTTGGTAGTAAATACGGTCGTCGGAGTATCCGAATCACGTACGTACCAAGTACTACGTTCTACCGATTTACGAAAAGGTCGACTCCTAGCATAGCACCAAGTCTACCCAATTCTCCAGACATATCTATCTAAGAATATTAAGATCTGTATCAGAGTAGTAGTATACCAAATATTTCGTATGTCGGTCCAGTATCGGATAGTCACGTGCTAGGGCTGGGGCTGGATAAGTGTCTGCCCCGTCCGAAACATGTCGGATGTCTGGTAACTAGTCTCTATAATCGGATATTCCTGACCTGGTCATAATATCACGATGGATGCGCATCACTCAAGAGCACTAATACCATATCCTGTGTGACATCATCTCCACTATGACTAGAGTGATACTTCCGTCTTGACATCACACCAACACTCTACGATTCTCAATATACCCAGTATTGGCGTACACAAACGGTTAGAGTCCTAGACGACCTCAACCAAAGTATATTGATTGTCGTAAGCATTAGCGATGCAAGTCTCAGGTTAAGACCAAATACACCTACCTTGAATCGGCCTCCCATAGACACATAGTCATAATACCAATGGGATTCCGAGGGGGTCTATCCAGAGAGCAATCTGTTTCCCGTACCATCGGTGAAACAGACCTCCTATCGTACTTTCATAAGTATCCGATACTTATATATATGAGAACTATGCCGTTGTGCCCTCACAACGCACACAAGTGCAATACTAGCCTTCCGCATTATCGACGTCCAGTCTCGATAATACTTCGGCTAGGGATATTTAATGATAAACCTTCGGGGACTGATACTGTATCATATCATTCTCAGTCCAGGAACTAATCGTAGGGACCTCTCTTCATTTATATATCTATGGTGATCTAATCACAAATGATGAGAGTGCAATTTCCTTGTCACATAGTTAATTTGCTACAACAACACAATGATCTGTGCAAATAGTGACGCTATGGGTCATTTTGTCCAACAATATCCCACTTGGAACATAGCCAGTCACTCAAGTGTCCCACACCCGAACTATGTACGGTTCGCTCAAATTGCTGAGGAATGGTTTTCGTCAGCGGATTTGCTTGATTATCATCTGACGCGATTTACACGATCATCACATCGCCACGATGTATGATCCGAACGAATCAGATGAATATAGAAGTATATATCTGGATCGTTGATGAGACTTTTAATTCCTTAGTCTGTGCTGACGCCTAGCTCAGTCGCTAAAAGAACTATATCTAATCTAATTAGATTTTTTTCGACCCAAATGACTTCTATTGCTGCCTCAGCTGCAGCAATAATCCGCATTTGTTGTTTATTCGGCAATAGTTATCTTGCTCGGAAGATTTCCTGCTCACTGTCCCGTTATTCAAACTTTATAGTACCCCAGTATTTAATAGTTTGGAAACTTGCAGCAGTGATCCCAGTCACTTCAAGTTCTCATTCTCTATAGTTTATGATAGCATCTTTAGTTCTCTGAGATACTAACAGATGTTCTTAACTTCAATCCAATGACTATCACTTGGATTGTCCTGATTGTGACTCCATATGCTCAAAGCGTATGAGACACCAGGTTATGTACATTTTAAATGTACAATTTCCCAGAGAGTGTTAACAAACTCCAAATCTATCCCAGTAGATCTTTATTCCTCGAATAAAGGTTGTTACTCCCCAGAATTCTACGTAGAATTTCTATTGAAATATGTCTATGAAGGCCAAGCTTTCAACAATAGTTTTATGGGAATTTCATTTCCATGAAATGACATATATTATCATTATTTTATACAGGACATTCATTGTCAGTGCGCTCCCACTAACCTCCATATATACACAAGAATTATTTCGTTTTGAGTCAAATCATAAACCATTATGATTACTTCAAAACGTCAGTTCCAAGAACATTATGCTTGCTTCAATCCAAACATGGATCGAATAACCCGCAAACCTTGTTTGTCGGTTATACAAAATCGTCAGGATGTTGTAACATCCTCCAAAAGGTTTCCTTTTCAGGAAAGCGATTTTGATCTGTAACTGACACATTTCATAAATGAAATATGCAGTTATCAACAAGCATTTTCAAATGGATTTACCATGGCAACAGGTAAAAGGTTGAACCGTTATTAAACCAATGTTGATAACGATACCTTTCTTTCAAAGCCCAGCTTTGTACGTTGGTATGTCGCCTTCCATGTATGTCTTCCCTGAAGACTTTAATGTACCAAGGCACAATGCCTTGTGGTACAACAACTAGTATCCAAACATAGTTATTATACATGGAATCCATTTCGGACTCATGGCACTTTGCCATAGTAGGAAGTCGATACCTTGTATCACTTCCTCAAACGTAGTCGTTGGTATACCTCCATAAGATTGACATCTTTATGAGGTTAGATCAGAAACCCATACCCTAGGTTGTTTTCTGACTCTATCCGATCTACTAGTTTCTTTTGTATTTGAAGATTAATGGTGTAAATTCATCATAGATGAAATATTTATGTTCATTAAGGACTTCGTTCCTTGAACAGTATTACTCCGATTTCATCGAGTATCACTATCCTCCCACTGACCACTGCATATCGGTATTCCTATAAGAAAAAAAAACCGCATGGTGAGCACAATCACATTGTTCTCATGTGAGATTTACAAGTACTATACTCATGGTTTCCCTTAGGATAACCTATATTGGCACTTATCCAATTTGGGTCCTTAGTTTGGTATCATCCAAACTATCAGGAGTGTGAAACCCTGTTTCTTTCCCGTTCATATCCAATATGAATTCTGTCAAACAGATTTTCATGGAACCTTATTCTAAATAAGTTTTCACTGTTAATACATATCCTATTGAAGGAAACAGTAGCTCAGAGCGACTCGTGATAAACCTTATCATGTCCAACAAAATTCGGTTTTAGTTCGAACACACCGTCTAACTGACGTGTCTCAGGAGGAGTCCTCATATGAAAGAGAATACCATACTCTTTCATGTATGTATGAAACTTAATGCTTAAGCATTTTCATTACGGTCTTACCGCGACGGTTATAATACTATGGCCGATCTGTTGTCTACTTCGTGTCGAAACCCTAAAAGTTTCCGATTTTTGTTTTTCAACAGAAACACATAACCATAACGTGATGCCACATCCGTTAAGGTCACGAAATATTCATGTTCACATCTAGCCTTGCTAGATATGGGCCCACTATGTTCACAATGAATAGGCTAACAGATCGGTGGTTTACACTATTACCAAGTAAATAGTATTTTAGGTGATTTACCTAATAAACTAGATTCATAGACTTTATTTGATTAGTCAAATCAGTCCAAGTACCCACTCTTCAAAAGTGTGGATATACGAGTCATGTTTAATTGTGTCCCAGACGACAATGCCACAAATAAGTCTCTATTGATCAAATCAATTTGAGCTATTTATTTGTCCATTTATATGTTTGAGATTTTAATTATATTCAAAATAAATAATGTTTTTTCACATCTAATGTGTTTTATTCAGTATCATCTTTATATAATGAAACACTTTAGTGTTCTAGAATATAAAGGTTTATCCGCAACGGATCAAACACTGATATAGAGATAATGTTACTAGTCCAAGTAGTTACATTATAACAGTTCCTAATTTAAGTACACACCCGAAGGGTAGTTATTAACATAGGTATTTACAGTCGAAACAGCGACTTTCGTCCCGTTTCCGATTCGTAGAGCAATCTCAGCTTGAAGTCAGTATCCTGCTCATAGCAGATTCTGAACATCAATACAAACATTTTATGTACCACACTAAGTATTTAAAATCTAATTTTAATACTAGTAGTGAACATAACTTTGACAAATATTTTTAAAGTCAGACCGCCTCGCCCTTTCTTTATTCCTTCGTGTCTGCCATTCCAAACGACAGTCACTTTGGGATATGTCCTTTATCTTCCCAGAAGATCATAATGATTTTGCCTTTGCCCTTTCCAATATTTCAGAAGCCTTTGGCCAAGCTTGGGTTTCTAGAATATTGAAGTAAGGTGCGCATTGCGCTACTAGCCTAATTGCAAAGTTTGACTTTATCTCATTGAGATTGATCATTTAATCTCTCCAAAAATTATTAATTGCAATTTTAATACTTCTTAATCTAAACATAGATTTATGTCAAGTATAATGAATTAAGCACTAAAGTCATCATCACATAACTCTTCCAAAGATTACGCTCTACTTATTTACTTGATTCTAGGCTTAAGCATAATAGGTTATTTTATCAAATAGAATAACTTATTATTTATTTCCAGGACCATCCTGAAATTTAATTCCCAATTTGAAAATTAAATCATTTAAAACATTTAATCCAAGGATTATATATATTTTAAATATTCAACTTTTCAATTCTTTCATGATTTTAATAGTCCAACTATTAATCAATTTAATAAGGTACCTATTTATTATAATGATTGCAATAATCCAATTATTTAATCAACTAAATTTAATATTGATTACTATAATCCAATTATAAAATCAACTATCATTTTAATTCAATTATATTGATTACTATAATCCAATTATAAAATCAACTATATATTGAATGAGTTTGTATATAGTCCAACTATATATATTTTTTAAAACAACAATTTAAATATTAGTCCAACTAACATTTAAAATTACGACGAATGATATTTGTTTGAGCGCGTATGGCGAGTAATTGAACGAATATTGCAAATTCAATTCTTGCCTCCCACTATTTTTCGGCGAGCCTCTAACCCTCTGTCGAGTGTACTCGGGAAACCGTGTTTCCTAGGGGCTAGGATCCCGTTAAATATCACACAACTTGACTTTGGCCACAAATTGGTATGATAATTAACTAGGTAGATCTCGAAGATCAATTGGATCTCATCCAACTCCTAGATCCAGTAGGTGGACATCCAAGTCCGAAACATATATCTCATATATGCCTATATATCCAATATATATCCTAACCTTTTTCCTGTGAATCAACTAGGCCTTGGCTTTGGCACAACAAACCTAATGATCCCAGTCAAGCGCGGACCCATTGACCATGGAAGCTTCGTAATCAATGTCGATGGACAAGAAGTGGTCTTGACTTTGGCCAACAAACCACAACTTGGACATGACACCAATATGGAACAAAGCTTCGTGATTCAAACACATCTTTGACGGACAAGGGCTTGACTTTGGCCAACAACCCATGCCAATCTAGGATCTTGAGTAAGAATCACTCAATGGAAGGAAAAGACGCATGATATTTGATGAGGGCTTTTCACGTGCAAATTGGCTACCAATTTAATTATCTTTGTTAAGGTCTCATCTTCATACACCCTTAAACATGCATTCTAAACACATAATAAAGTGAGTATGAATAAAAATAATATGATATGCGGATGGTACTTTACACATTGATCCTAGATCAAATCTCTCACCTTTTCTCACTCAAGCTAGCACTTGTACTACTTCTACCCGTACACTACACTTCTAAAGAAACTCATATACATTGAGGGGAATAGGTGAGAAGAGAATACAAAGAGAATAGAGGTGGATAAGGCTGGACACGCAGGTCCATTTAATAAATCGAATTTATTACAACAATTTCTAAAATTGCTCCACCCGACTAATATCCATCCGATATACATTATTATTCATCAACCACGTATTCACACAAAAGCATGCTATCAATCAATCTAATCAAATTAATTAATCTGATAATTAAGTGATCATCCAATGTTCAAACAACGATTTGATTTTGCTCGAGTCAAACTCGTTTTTGCGAATAAGTACTTAAAGTACGAATTATTAATTAAATAAACTACATCATTAAATCCAATTTAACATGTATTTAATACTCATTCACTATTCAATTCCAAATAAATATTACACTTTATTAATGAACCTTTTACGACTTAAATTCCAATTTAATCGCTACGGGTCTCAAAGCCCGATTAACGTCCAACGTCAATTCAATTCAAGTCCAATGGGCTTTTAATTGATTTCTTAAGGCGTGGACTTTTGGTCAACTCGGGTCAAACCGATAACCAAAGTCCAATCCGGGATTTACCCCATAAGCCCATAAATCAATCTTGGCCCATTAGGCCAATTTAAACCTTAAAGGTTCATTAGTCGCATTTGGGCTTAACGGAAGTGGTTTTGGGCCCAATTGGATCCAATCCATTTGGCCTACACCCAACTTGATAAAATCAAGCCCAATAAGCCCAATAACAACTTTAATAGCCCAAATCCAATTTCAAGGCCTTAAATAATTAAATCACATAAATCCAATTTAGCAATTTAATTACCTAAAGTGTATTATATGATTAATCACCTAAATCAACATTTCCAAAACATCAAATTAGTCCAATTAATCATGCTCATCATCATCATCACATGTCCAACACATTAATGAAAATCAAACCCATATTACATGCTTCTAAGTATCGGCCAAGGAAGGTTATTTTGTCCGATTTGAATTCAATCCGATTAATTACACAATCGACAACGTATTAACTTCCCGAATGATTTCATACACATCCAATGTTCATAAAATCAAAAATCCAAGACATAAAGGCTTAAGTACATTCGGCCAATGTGATTACATTTGGGGATTTTATGTTCAATTACAAATCCAATCCAATTGATTCAAATTAACATTATCCTATATGATTCTAACTCATCCAATGAATCAAAATCAAAAAATTCCAAATTACCAAAATCAATTTCACATTCGGCCAAGGGGGTAATTTTTGGGGAAAAATGTTCTAAACACTTTTTCTTGAAATTGATCAAATCAATCTTCAATATAACATATACTAAGCATGCTCAATCATCCAATTTCATTAAATCATGCTCAAATACAAAATACCCAATTTTAAGCCCTACATTTTTCATGCTTGAACCTAAGGCTCTTGATGCCATTGTTAGGTTTATTCTAGGTCCCAAGATCAAACAAGCAATGAAAATATTGTGTGAACACATCAACTGAGGTAGCGGAATACTCACATCGATCGGTTGAGATGAATCGGCAACAAACAAAATTGATTTTACCCTTGCAAAACGCAACTGCAGTGCAGTCCACTGCCTTGACAGTTTCTGATTTTGAGCTGCGAAACGGAGCTCCAAGCTTCGTCGAATGGATCCCGGCTCATGGGTGAACCTCCCTACCACCTTCGCATGTTCCGTAAGTGTGCTAGCACTTGAGATTTTGCCACAAAATCCCACTCCAAGCTTCCCCACTGCTCACGTTTTTACTGGTTCCAAACCAGTAAGCTATTTGCCCATTTGGGCGTGAACATGAAGAGAGAAATGGGAGAGAGAGAGTTGTATATTAGTTGTAAAAAATGGTTTGGTATTTCTTATATATAATTTCTAAAATTAAATATATGATATACACTTTTCAAAAGTCAAAGTAATATATGTAACAATATATTACCATCAACTTTTAAAAGCCTTTTCCAACCACTACCAACTACATCAAAGTCACATCTTTCATTCAATCAAGTGACAAGTTGTCACATCACTCAAAGTGACATTTGATTTGACGCTTGATGTGACTTGCGTTGCCGCACTCGAATTCGAAATACGAATGCGCTCGCAATCACACTCGGGCTCGGGTTCGCTAATTCCCAATTAGCGATTTTTCCGTCGCGTCGTAATTAAATGATTACGCCTAGCGAATTCACTATTCACGTCGCTAACGAATTAATTCTAAATTATTCGTTCGCCCGAATTAAAATCCAATTTCAATTCTGCGTCGAAATCCAATTTCGTTCAATATATCGAATATATTAACTTACCGATTATTCCAAATTAATCGTTCTCTCTCTTTAGACGATATTTTATCCTAGATAAATATCTCCGTTATTAATCCTAGATTAATTTTCTCTCTCTTCTAATTAATCCCAGATTAATATAGAGTACGAGTCATACATCATCGGTGGATTATTGGGAAGCGACCCATGAGATCCCCGGAGAAGTTGGTAGTAAATACGGTCGTCGGAGAGTATCCGAATCACGTACGTACCAAGTACTACGTTCTACCAATTTATGAGACAAGGTCGACTCCTAGCATAGCACCAAGTCTACCCAATTCTCCAGACATATCCATTAAGAATATTAAGATCTGTATCAAGCGTAGTATACCAAGTATTTCGTATGTCGGTCCAGTATCGGATAGTCACGTGCTAGGGCTGGGGCTGGATAAGTGTCTGCCCCGTCCGAAGCACATGTCGGATGTCTGGTAACTAGTCTCTATAATCGGATATTCATGACCTGGTCATAATATCACGATTGGATGCGCATCACTCAAGAGCACTAATACCATATCCTGTGTGACATCATCTCCACTATGACTGGAGTGATACTTCCGTCTTGACATCATACCCAACACTCTACGATTCTCAATATACCCAGTATTGGCGTACATAGAACCGGTTAGAGTCCTAGACGACCTCAACCAAAGTATATTGATTGTCGTAAGCATTAGCGATGTAAGTCTCAGGTTAAGACCAAATACACCTACCTTGAATTCGGCCTCCCATAGACACATAGTCATAATACCAATGGGATTCCGAGGGGGTCTATCCAGAGCGAAGCTGTTTCCCGTACCATCGGTGAAACACGACCTCCTATCGCACTTGCATAAGTATCGATACTTATATATATGAGAACTATATCGTTGTGCCCTCACAACGCACACAAGTGCAATACTAGCATATTCCGCATTATCGACGTCCAGTCTCGATAATACTCGGCTAGGGATATTTAATGATTAAACCTTCGGGGACTGATACTGTCTCATATCATTCTCAGTCCAGGAACTAATCATAGGGACCTCTCTTCATTTATATATCTATGGTGATCTAATCACAAATGATGAGAGTGCAATTTCCTTGTCACATAGTTAATTTGCTACAACAACACAATGATCTGTGCAAATAGTGACGATATGGGTCATTTTGTCCAACAGTATCCTATACTTATATATATGAGAACTATGCCGTTGTGCCCTCACAACGCGCACAAGTGCAATACTAGCCTATTCCGCATTATCGATGTCCTGTCTCGATAATACTACGACTAGGGATATTTAATGATTAATCCTTCGTGGACTGATACTGTCTCATATCATTCTCAATCCAGGAACTAATCATATGGACCTCTCTTCATTTATACATCTAAGGTGATCTAATCACAAATGATGAGAGTACAATCTCCTTTGTCAATAGTTAATTGTACAACAACACCATGATCTGTACAAATAGTGACGCTATGGGTCATAATTGTCCAACAGAGACATAGACCAAGGAAGCTCTCAGTAGATAGTAGAAAAAAGCAGAGAATGTAAATAGTACTAAGAAAACGTTAGGGAGTGAGGCTGTTTAGTTATAACGACGGTATGAGAGAATACTTAATAAGTAAAAGTAATAGTAAGTAACAATAAGGAAACATTTGGTCATGTAATCATATAAGGTACCCAGCCCTAGTCAAAGATGACCAAACCACTACGGGTTTAGGATGGTTTTAGCCGCGGGTATGGGTGGTTTTGTAGATTCGTATCATAGTACGGAGATAAAGAGATAAGTTATTGTGAAGCTGTAATTGGCATAGAAACTAAATTCTCGAACTACGGAATATTGGCAAATATATGAGTAACGACCTTTGAAAGCAAAGAACGAAAGGGTATGAACTTTAACCAGAACCAAATCACTAACATCTATATGAATAGCAGGAATACCGTTTAGGTACCAAAGTGCACCCATTTGAGCTTGAATTTTAACCAATCAATAGGGTTTTGGAGTTCTACGGTCCCAAAGATCAAATCAAAAGCATATAAACATTTGTGAATACAATCGAGAAAGTCGCGGAATACTTACATCGATCGGTTGAGCGATGCGGGAGGAACAAAAAATTTTATTTTCTGCCTCTGCAGTTCACGGCAGTGAGCAGTTTGCTCATCTCCATTTTCGGCTTCAATAAACTTCGTCAAGCTCCAAGCTTCGTCATTTGATTCCCGGCTCATATGTGGACTTCCCTATCACCTTCGCATGGCTTTGTAGTGTGCTAACTGACGTGTTCGGACCACACCGTCAAACTGACGTGTTCCGGGAGGAGTCCTCATTTGAAAGAATACTTTACTCTTTCAAGTATATAAGAAACTTATTGCTTAAGTATTTTCATCATGGACTAACCGTGATGATTTTATATTTTAGCTGATCTATTTGTCTATTTCGTGTCGAAACTGTAAAAGTTTCTGATTTGTGTTCTTCAAAAGAAACACATAACCATAACGCAATGCCACATCCGTATAGCTCACCGAATATTCATATCCACCTCTAGCCTAGCTAGACATGGGCCCACTTGCTTCACTATGAATTAGGGCTAACATATCGGTGGCTGTCACACTTTTACCAAGTAAATAGTGTTTTAGGCATTTTGCCCAATAAACTAGATTCGTAGACTTTATTTGAATAGAATCAAATGTGTCCTAGTACCCACTCTCCAAAAGAGTGGATATACGATTCTTGTTTAATTGTGTCCCAGACAACAATGCCACAATATGTTTCTTCTGATCAAATCAGTTTGAGCTATTTGTTTGTCATGTTATATGTTTGAGATATTATCTATATTCAAAATATAAATAATGTTATTCACATCTAATGTGTATATCTCAATATCATCTTTATATAATGAAACACTTTAGTGTTCTAGAATATAAAGGTATATCCGCAACGGATAATACACTAATATAGAGATAATGTATCTAGTCAAACTAGTTACATTATAACAGTTTCCAAATTTAGGTACAAACCCGAAGGTAGTTCCTAAACTTAGGTTTCTACGGTTAAAACTGCGACTTTCGTCCCGTTTCCAATTCGCATATTTATCTCAATTGAAGGTAGTATCCTGTTCAAAACAGATTCTGAACATCAATATATATATTTTATGTTCCACACTAAGTATTTAAAATCTAATTTTAATACTAGTAGTGAACATAATGTTGACAAACATATTTGAAGTCAGAGCCTTACCCGTTCTTCAATTCTTTCATGTCTACCTTGTCCAAAAGGCAGTCACCCTTCCGCGATCCCGTTTGCCACAATTTAGGAAGACATTTTGGGATATGTCCTTTATCTTCCCGGAAGATTATAATGATTTTGCCTTTGCCCTTTTCCATATTCCAGTAGCCTTTGGCCAAGCCTCGGGTTTCTAGAATATCGAATTAAGGTGCGCCTTGCGCTACTTGCCTATTGCAAATTATGACATTCTCTCCTTGAGAATAGTCATTAACTCTCCAAGAGTTATGTATTGCAATTTAGTACTTCTAAGATTCTAAGGATAGATTCTTTGAAGATCCTTCAATTTCATTATCATACTTTAATGATCTAATCCTTAGTTCTGATTCAGAAATTAAGGAGTCTACTGCGACAAGCTTAATGGATTAAACACAAAAGTTATCATCACATATATCTTTCAAAGATTATGTTATACTATTTGCTTAACTTCGGGCTTAGGCATAATATGTTATTTTATCAAATAAAGTAACTTATTATTTTTCCAGGACCATCCTGAAATTTATTCCCAATTTTGAAAATTAAACCATTTAAATACATTTTTCCCTAGGATTATGTATTAAACGTCAATCTTTCAATTTTATCTTGATTGTAATAGTCCAACTATTTAATCAACGATTTAGGTATTATTTATTATAAAGATTACAATAGTCCAACTATTTAATCAACTATAATTTAATAGATTAAAATCAATTATATTGATTACTATAATCCAATTGTAAAATCAACTATAAATGAATAATTTGAATATAGTCCAACTATTTATTAAAACAACAATTTAAATATTAGTCCAACTAACATTTAATTTATAACGATGAATGATATTTGATTTGAGCGCGTATGGAAAGTAATTAAACGAATATTGCAAATTCAATTCTTGCCTCCCACTATTTTTCGGCGAGCCTCTAACCCTCTGTCGAGTACTCGGGAAACCGTGTTTTCTAGTGGGCTAGGATCCCGTTAATATCACACAATCTTGACTTTGGCCAACAAATTGTATGATAATTAACTAGGTAGATCTCTAAGATCGATTGGATCCGATCCAATTCCTAGATCCAGTAGGGGGACATCCAAGTCCGAAACATATACCTTATATATGCCAATACATCCAATGTATTACCTAACCTTTTTTCCTCTGAATTAACTAAGCCTTGGCTTTGGCACAACAAACTTAGTGATCCCAGTTAAGCGCGACCCATTAACCTTGGAAAGCTTCGTAATCAATGTCGATGGACAAGAAGTGGTCTTGACTTTGGCCAACAAACCACAACTTGGACAAGACACCAATATGGAACAAAGCCTTCGTGATTCAAACACATCTTCGACGGACAAAGGCCTTGACTTTGGCTAACAAGCCAATGCCAGTCTCGGATCTTGAGTGAGAATCCTCAATGGAAGGAAAAACGCTTAATATTGTTTGAGGGTTTTTTTTTTTTGCGTGCAAATTGGCAACCAATTTATTATCTTTGTTAAGGTCTCATCATCATACACCCTTAAACATGCATTCTAAACACATAATAAAGCGCGTATAAAAAAATAATAATGATATGCGGATGGATACTTTACACAATGATCCTAGATCAAATCTCTCTCTTTCTCTCTCCCGCTAGCACATGTATTACTTCTACCCGTTACACTACACTTCTTAAGAAACCTCATTTACATTGAGGGGAATAGGTGAGAAGAGAATACAAAGAATTGAGAGGTAATAAGGCTGGACACGCAGGTCCAATTAATAAATTAAATTTATTACAACAATTTCTAAAATTGTCCCACCCATCTAATATCCATCCGATATACATTATTCATGCATTGCAACCATGTATTCACACAAGCATGTTATCAATCAATCTAATCAAATTAATTAATCTGATAATTAGTGATCATCCAATGTTCAAACAACGATTTGATTTTGCTCGAGTCAAACTCGTTTTGCGAATGAGTACTCAAAGTACGAATTCTCGAATTAAATTAAACTACATAAATAAATCCAATTTAATATACATTCAATTATAATTCGCTATTTAATTCCAAATTAAACATTACACTTTATTTACGAACCTTTACGACTTAAATTCCAAATTTAATCGCTACGGGTCTCAAAGCCCGATTAACGTCCAACGTCAATTTAATTAAAGTCCAATGGGCTTTTAATTAATTTCTTAAGGCGTGGACTTTTGGTCAACTCGGTCGAACCCAATAACCAAAATCTAGTCCGGGAATTACCCCATAAGCCCAGAAGTCAATTTAGGCCCATTAGGCCCAATTAAACTTTAAAGGTCCATTAAGTCACATTTGGGCTTTATGGAGGCTGTTTTGGGCCCAATTGGATCCAACTAATTTTGCCTAAACCCAACTTTGTACAACAAAGCCCAATAAGCCCATTTACAACATTTCAAGCCCAAATCCAATTTTAAGCCCAATTTAATTAAACAAAAAAATCCAATTTCACATTTAATTAACCTAAAGTGTATATCATGATTAATCACCCAAATTAACATTTCTAAAACAGCAATTTATAGAATCAATCATGCTCCTTTTCATCATCACATGTCCAACACATTTTGATTAAAATCAAACCCATTTCATGCTATTGAAAGTCTCGGCCAAATGGGATTATTTTGTCCAAATCAAATTCAATCCAATTAAATTCAATTCAACATTAAATCAATATCCCCAAATGATTTTCAACACATCCAATGAATCAAAAAACAAAATCACCAAGACATTTAAAGCTCCAATACTTTTGGCCAAGCTAAGTATTTTGCTGGGAAATTTTTCCAAACCATTTTCTTGAAATTGATCAAATCAAATTTCAATTAAACATGTTATAAGCATACTCAAACATCCAATTAATTCAAATGATGCTCAAAAACATTTTACCCAAATTTTAAGACCTAAATTCATTTCATGCTTTTAACAACGCTCTGATACCATTGTTGGAGTTCTACGGTCCCAAGGATCGAATCAAAAGCATATAAACATGTGTTAATACAATCGAGAACGTCGCGAAATACTTACATCGATCGGTTGAGCGACGCGGGAGGCAACAAAAATTTCATTTTCTGCCTCTGCAGTTCACGGCAGTGAGCAGTTTGCTCATCTCCATTTTCGGCTTCAATCAACTTCGTCAAGATCCAAGCTTTGTCATTTGATTCCTGGCTCATGGGTGGACTTCCCTATCACCTTCGCATGACTTCGTAGTGTGCTAGCACTCCCGATTTTGCCACAAAATCGCGACTCTTGGCTTCCCTTTAACTCTCGGTTTTGACAGAAAACTAGAAGGTTTTCACAGCCCCTTAGGCGTGTGGAGAGAAGAAGCAAGAGAGGGGAGATAGATGAAAAAGTGTAATTTGTTTTTGTTTTCTAAAAACAAAATAAACATATACCAAATTTTCTCTTTCAAAAGTCAAGCCATAAATGGCTCCAACCACCAACATCAACTCATCAATCCATCAATTATGAATAGTGACTTGCGTCAATCACTCAAAGTGAAAGAAATTCATCACTTGATTGACGAATGATGTGACGCTAGTTACGACTAGTGATTTGACGCTTGATTTGACTTGCGTCCCGCATTCGAATTCGAAATGCGAATGCGCTCGCAAATAATCTCAGGATCGGGTTCATTAATTCCAAATTAACGAATTTTTCGTTGCGACGTAATTAAATCTAATTTAATTAAATAATCATGCCTTGCATAATTACTATTCACGTTGCTAACGAATTAATTCTAAATTAATTTGTTCGCCCGAATTAAAATCTAATTTTAATTCCGCGTCGAAATCCAATTTCGTTTAATATATCAAATATATTAATTTATCGATTAATTCCAAATTAATCGTTATCTCTCTTTAATTGATATTTTATCCAAGATAAAATATCTCCGCAATTAATCTCAGATTAATTTTCTCTCTCCTCTAATTAATCCCAGATTAATTTAGAGTGCGAGTCATACGTCATCGGTGAATCTTTGGGAAGCGACCCATGATATCCCCGGATATAGTGGTAGTAAATTCGGTCGTCGGACTATCCGAACACGTAAGTACCTCGTACAATGTTTATACCGATTTACAAGACAAGGTTGGCTTCTAAGAAAGCGCCATGCCTACCCAATTCTCCGGAAACATCCTTACAGGAATAAAGGATCTATATCAGGCGTAGTATACGTAGTATTGCGTATTTCTGTCCTATATCGGATGATCAAGTGCTAGGCCTGGGGCTGGAATTGTGTCTGCCTCGTATGAAGCACATGTCGGATGTCTGGTAACTAGTCTCTATAATCGGATAAACCTGACCTTGTCATTTTATCCCGATAGCTGCAGCATTTAAGAGAACCAGTCCCGTATCCTACGTGACCATCATCTCCACTATGACTGGAGTGATACATCCGTATTGACATCACACCCAACATACTACGATTCTCAATATACCCAGCATTGGCGTACACAGAACCTGTTAAAGCCCTGGACGACCGCAACCAAAGTATATTGATTGTCGCAAGTATTAGCGGTGCAAGTCTCAGGTTAAGACCAAATACACCTACTCTAATTTCGGACTTCCATAGACACATAGTCACACTACCAATGCAATTCCGAGGGGGTCTATCCAAAGCGAAGCTGTTTCCCGTACCATTGGTAAAACACAACCTCCTATTAAACTTGCATGAGTATCCTATACCCAAATATATGAGAACTATACCGTTGTGCCCTCACAACGCGCACAAGTGCAATACTAGTCTTTTACGTATTTATCGATGTCCAATCTCGATAATACTCTGACTAGGGATATTTAATGATTTATCCTTCGTGGATTGATATTGTCTCATATCATTCTCAATCCAGGACAAATCATAGGGACCTCTCATCATTTATATATCTTGGTGATCTAATCACAAATGATAAGAGTGCAATGTTCTTTGTCACATAGTTAATTTGTACAACAACACCATGATCTGTACAAATAGTGACGCTATTGGTAATAATTGTCCAACAGAGGGACCACTAGGAAATTATCCTGAAGCAACATTTTAAGTACAAGCGGCGTCGGTACACAATATCAGTAAGTTAGAAAACCCCAAGCCCCCATAGAAAAGCAGAAATTTTGGAACTTGAAGAGAGAAGCTCATAAACAGTCGAAGGTTGCAAGGATAATATAGAAAGTTAATAGCTAAGTGATGAGAAAGAATATTAAGATTAAGTTGGACAATTGGAGCAAAGGAATACTGAGTACAGGTATGAAGACATCTGAATCTTTAGTGAGAGTCAAGGGTACCAGCCACTAAGAACCTGATCAAGTTAAGTGATTGTGGAGCATAAGTAAAGATCTAGAAGAAAGAGATTTCCTAGAGATATGGAATATTAAGCACAACAAAAGGTCAAAAAATACGGTAGATATGAATACCCAATGAAGATCTTATGAAACAAGAACGAGGTAATACTTCTCAGTAAAGAACCTAAGGGGATATTAACTAAAGCCACGATCTATCAAGTAGCTTTCCCAAGCACAACAAGAGGTAGGATACATGTGTTTGAAGATAGAGAATATCAATGCATATCAGTTAAGTGGTAAATATTCAGCCAGGTAGAGATTTTCGTTGTTAAGTCAAATAGAATCTCTGATGACATAGTATAATGAACCTATGATCCTGAGATCTATGATAAGAACTCAAGTTTAAAGAGGATTCGAGGATGAATCCTATTTAAGGGGGGGAGTATTTGTAACGACCTGAGGTCCCTGCTACTGTTGACTCATTGAATATAATATTGTTACACCACGGGACGAGTGTTACGTAATATAATTTATGCCCGAGCATATATACATTCACAGAATGACTTCATGGATGAAAAGTAAATTCTTAGAAACTTCGATGCAGGATTCTATAATGTTCCACTACGAACAGCCCATAGTATTTGGGTCATAACTTTCTTATATGAACTCCAATTTTTATGAATTTTATATCGTCCGAAAGCTGAGATCGAGATCTAACACTTTCACGTTGAATATTTTTTAAAATTCGAATCAAAAGAAAGCCAAAAACGCAGATTAAAATTCTGGATGAACAATATCCGGGGACCCATCTAGAAAAGTCTCAAAACTTCTCAATTTTTCCAAAAATTTCCATTATTAATTAATATGCAAATAGATCCCTAGTATCAAAAATGGATTACTATTCAATGTTTCTTAAAATGAGAAAATAGAAAGAAGAAGATGGAAAAAACGTATAAGAAAGAAGGAAGAAGGGAAAGAAGAAAGAGAGAAAGAAATGGAAGAAGAAGGAATAAGAAGAAGAAAAAGGAAGGATAAAAAGAAAGATGAGGCAAGTTGGGCATGACATCATTGGAAAATGAGAAAAACAAACATAGAGAAGGTAAGGAACATTAACCCAAGTTTTGGATATTGGTATTATGACAAATTATTGAATGATGACATTATAGAGTTGTGGCAAATTGATGATTATGAAGGTTTAGTGATAAGAAAACAATAATTGATTGAAAAATCTCCATTTGTTTCAGAAATGAGATTAAGAATAAATATCAGGTTAGTTATGACTTAGTTTTGAGATGTTGTTCATTGATAGTGTTTTGATTCATTTTTGAGGCTATTTTCTTGTGTGAATTGTATGGGGGAAAATATTGAACAAGTTAAGAATGAAAGAATGGGTTTAAGACAAAAAATTGGTATTGCGTCGCGACGCGGATGGCCTCATGTCATGACGCGATCTGGAAAATTTTCCAGAAATGCTTCTGGTGTAAGATATGTCACGATGCAAAGTGATCGTGCGTCGCGACGTGCACATTAAAAATTTGGGCACTTCTCTAGATGGCCCGCATCGCGACATGCCCTGCCTTGCGTCGCAACTCGTGGACAAATATTTACGCAATCTATTTTTTCATTATTTTATTTTCATCCGAATGCGTTAGAGGCTACCCTATAAGTCTCATATCAACTCGTATGTTCATGATACATTTTGATATCTGTTCAATACCTTCAAAGTGAAAACACTTACGTGAATAAGCAAATTTTAATCTGATTTTGTATTACGTTTCTTAGCCCATTCTAATCTAGTTTATCCGATGATGAATCATCATAGGAAACACATGTTCTTCGACAAAGTGATAAAAGCTAGCGGAATTCCAAAACAATGAGTGGACACTGTTCTTTTAAACTGACTTTTATTTTGTTATTTTTATTTCAAACTTATATTTTTACGCTTTAGGGCGTTAGAAGATTTTCTTTACAGTCATTTCATGGAAATTTATGGTTGAGAAAAGAAATGTTCTTCAGAAAATATTTTGTAAAGTTTTGAGATTCAAAGTATGATTTTATGTTTTTCGAGGCATGGGGCAAAAACCCACCTTAGTATGGAACTTGTACAGACATGGAATTGACGGACATAGAACATGTGCACATGTAGAGGACTGGAGGGATGGCGATATGTAAAGCCCCCAGATCCTAGTTCAGGGTTAGAGGGACGGCGATATGTAACGCCCCAAGACCCTAGTTTCAGAGCTTGGTGGGTAGCATAGATCCGTACCCCCAGTTCTAGTTTTGTGGCTTGGGGGACGGCGATACCTAACGCCCCAATACCACCAGTTTCAGGGACATGAATGGCATGCTTTGGGGGATGGCGATACATAACGCCCCAAAGTAATGGATTTTCATTCCTAGCTCCAGATAGGCGTATGAGGGGATGGTGATACGTAACACCCTCATACGTCAAGTTTTTCAGATACAGACCAAATTTTCAGATTCCATATTTTCAGTATACAGTTTTTAGAAATTAGATTTTAGAAATAACTTTCAGAAACCAGAGGTTTAAAGGTAGATTTCAGAAAGTTGAGTTTTACAAAGGAGATATTCAGTCACGGTTTTCAAAAAAGAGTTTTTATATAAAGTTACTACTGGTATCTTGGTTTTAAAATCAAGTGATTTGATATTAGTGTTTCAGTTTTTCATATGCTCACTTAGATCTTACGACGATCTAACACTCTCACTCCTAGTTTTATGTGGTTACAGGTATTCTCGGAGAACGAGCTTGGGAGGAAGGATTCTGATGCAGTCACTAGGGTTGGAGTCCACCAAGTACAAGTCAGATAGAGTGTGAGTCAGTCAAACCTAATTAAAAAATTTGTATTAGTCTTTGTCTTCGAGGCAGTCGTTGTATAAGTGTGATATTGAGTTATCAGTTTCAGATGTAGAGTTTATATGTAATGATTTTAAGTTTGGGCTACGATCCCACGCATAATAAAGTAAATTAAAGAAAAAATTAGTTGTGTATGTTTAAGCTTAGAAAGTCATAAGCTTATGGAGGTAGTACGATTTATCCTCTGCCAGTAACATATCTCAGTCGGGGATGTTATAATTTGGTAAGTATTTCCAACTTACAATTAGAAGGAAAACTGTTCCTTTTGTTCTTGGCTACAACATATGTTGTTATTAAATTTTTCTACTCTCTTATGTTTGTGTTATGATGGTTGGAAGCATGCAAGAAAGATGTATACATGTATGTTTATCAAAGTATGCTTATTAATGGTTAATAAGAGTACTTTTGATTATTTGATGATCTTGTTGCCATTCTAGAATTGTTAGGCCACTCATGATGACATAGAATTGTTCTTGAGTTGTTTAAAAGTGGTGAGACTTGTTTGGTGTTGTAGAGATTAGATTAAAGTGTTGGATTTGGTTATTTTTCGTTAATTTTGTTAATTGGATTAATTTGAGAAATTAAGGTTTATAACCTAAATCAAAATTGGAGAATTTCATATATATGTTGTATATTGATGTATATAAGATGTTCTAATCATTTGGCATTGATTGGAAATCATCTAAAGTTGTTTTGAACAAATTTAGACCAAAATGCACAAAGATGAAACTTGGAGGGCCATTCGACAATTTGAAGTTTTTTATTGATTGTTTCTGTGAGTTGTATTTTGATGTATATGATATGTATAAATCATTTTTGGTAGTGATTTGAAATCACTTAAATTTGTATTTGACAATTTAGGACTTAAATGATCAAAATGAAAACCTTTGTGCTCTCACGGCAATTAAGGGAAAAATATAATTTTTGAGTAAAATTTTGTTTTTAAGTACTGCGTAATTAGATGTGAACTCAAAAACAAAAACCACATTTTATACATATTCCTCCAAAATATATGCATATATGCTTATTAAATTATGTTTATATGAATTAAATGAATGAACTAAATATATACATTCGGCCTTATGGCTGACTACATCACTGTAGACCTATAATATGCATCCTTAATGATAGTAGTGAGTCTCCATCTCCTCCAATCTGAGTGACTAAGATCTGGAACCTAAGCTATGCATCTCTAATGACTGCAGTTAGTCTCCATTTCCTAAATGGATTCCTCAATAAGAATATCTATATGGAACAACCAGAGGGTTGCATATCCAGTGAGACTTCAAACTTAGTTTATAAGCTCAAAAAGTCTATTTGTGGACTTAAACAAACATCCCAAAGCTGGAATCATCATTTTGATGAGATAATTAGATTATCTGAATTCATCAAGAACAATGAAGAATCGTGTGTTTATAAGAAATTTAGTGGGAGTATGATAGTATTCTTTGTTTTGTATGTAGATAATATCTTCATCATTGGGAATGATATAGGATTGATGAAAAGTGTGAAAGCCTACCTTTGCAAGAACTTCTCCATGAAAGACATAGGTGAAACTTCTTATATACTAGATATAAGGCTCTATCGGGATAGAGTAAGAAAGCCTATAGGGTTTCCACAATCCACGTACATAAAGAAAATATTAGAAAGGTACAGTTTTACCAACCGCAAGGCGTTAATGTACCTTTTCGATATGGCATACATCTTTCAAAGAAAATGGCATCTTAGATGAGGAAGAGAGATTTAGAATGTCTAACTTGGCATATGCTTCTTGTATCAGAAGCATTACGTATGTTATGCTATGTTTAAGACCTGACATGAGTTTCGACATTAGTGTGACTAGCCAATATCATTCTGATACGGATAATGATCATTGGACAACCGTGAAATATATCCTGAAATATTTTAAGGGTACTAAGGATAAGTTTCTAATATATGAAGAAGATGAGCTACAACTTAAGGGTTATACAGACTCTGACTTTCAGGGAGATCTAGATGATAGAAAGTCTACATTCGGATACACATTTACCCTTAATGGAGGTGCTGTTATTTGACGATGTTCAAAGCAAGTCTCAACAGTTGATTTCATCATTGAGATAAAATTTATATCGGCTTCGGAAGCAGCTAAAAAAGCTGTTTGGATTATAAATATTATCACATAAAATGGCATTATGCCTAGTATTACAGACTCGGTCCCATTATTATGTGATAATAGTGTTGCCATATCACATACTAATGAGTCGAGAGCACATTCCAAGTCTAAACACGTGGAAAGGAAATATCGTGTGATTAGAGAGATCATTGAATGAAAAGACATAATGGCCTTAAAGGTTCAAGGACAAAACAACATATGAGACCCGCTTAATAAAGCCTTACCTCTAAGTTATTCGATAAACTTGTGGAGGAGATGGGATTTGGGTACCATCCGCATTGGCACTACGGAAGTGGGAGTTTGTTGGAGTTGGTGCTTGGAGCGTCAATCCGAATAATATATATACATTATATTTTTTTATTTACTAATAAAATAACTACATATTCATTTCAACCTTTTTAATAGTAATGTCGTTATGCATATTAGTTTGGTATATAAATATGTTGAGAATGACATCGACCATAGAATAGTCATGTTGTAATATTGGGCACTAGGTGGTCTGACATTCGGATAATATTACTATTATAAACAATTATTAAAGTAAATATTTCTAGACATTGGTTTTGGAATACGGTCAAATTCCTATAAACTAGAAGACTAACCCATGTCGCATATTGGAATTGGAGTTCCAATGGTTTAACCTAATATACCATGAGCAATGGAAGCTCGTATAGACATTATGATATTCATTGGAGCAAATATTGAATGACTCACAGGTGATTCCTAATAATTGGAAGTACAAACCACCGTTAAGAGGAGTCTCTTTGAGTCGAGTAGCATATGTGATCCTTTGACTATAGGATAATATTGATTTTGTATGTGATCCTCCACACTTTGATGTCATATAAGTCAAAGACCTTTCATGGACTGACCGCTAGATGTTCATTGGGTGTGGACTGATGCACTCGTTAATCAAATACGTATCAAGATAGGATATGTCGGCCCGTTTGTGTACCATAAGGGGTTAAGTTATCCAGATGATTACTCAGGATTCTTAAGACTTTGGCCAAAGTCGATCACCTAGGGTTGATCGTATATATCAGAAATTGTATTCTAATTAGTTATAAAGAATCATAGACATGTCTACAATATGAGATGTGCGCCTCAGAAACTTGACGATGTAGTCTATATTTCCTAACAACTCAAATAGCCTACGACGGAGGGATTTTTAAACATATGTTATGACCTCGACTTATATAGTTCAGAAATGTCGTATGTATTCTTAGCGAATTCAGAGGTGGCCGAATTGCGTACATATAAGCTAGGCTTATATGACGAATGTGTCTGGACTTAGAGAGTCCCACAATATGAAGCGTACTCGTTGAGCACTTGGGTAGCTCATAATGTTTGATAATAAATAATATTTGATATTATAATTATCAATTAAAATAATTTAGTATTATTGGATAATAATAATTATTTACTTTGACCCAATTGGATTAATTGGATTAATCCAAAATCACACAAGGGCTTTGTTGTAATTTCATAAATATCTCTACCATTGGATGATATTTTGGTAATTATAAATATGTAATAATATGTGTATTTGGCTTGATTTAGAATAAATTTATGTTTTTGTAAAAATATTTGATATTCTGAAAAATATGATTTTGTTCTATAACACATGATGATGTTGGTTTTGATCTTAAAAACTAATTTTGGATGTTTGAAAGTGTTTAGGGAATGTTGGAAAGAAATTACGTTAAAAACCTAATTTCATCAGCTCTCTGGAAACAGAGAGCTGATGAATGAAAGAATCATCAAATGAAAAAAATTGAACTGGGCGTGATTACACCCAAAAGATACTTAAGGCTATCGCAATATAGCTGGGGTGTCGATTCTCAGAGAGATGTTTACATGAACTAATTTACTCAAACAAAATATTAACAGTAACTTAATTAAATATAAAGATTAAATTGATAATATGAAATAAAAACTATGGAAAAATAATTAGGAATATCAGCAGAGAAAAGCAGCAAAGAATCGTGAATCTCTCTTGCATCAAACTCCTATATTCAGTTATTGATTCATTTTATTACACAATTGGAGGTTTCACATCCCAAACCAACAACCGGAAGATATTTAATTCTACACATATTCAAATTCTAAGGTAATTAATGATTATTTTCTCTATGTTAACAGCACACAAAAGTCATCATTACGAGCTATCTAATGTCGACAATATACCGTCAGGCAATACTGCAGCAAAAGACCAACACATAAAATAACTTTTACTAGTCACAACTAAGTTCGCAAATCACACATAGAAAAAGCATGACTGGATCTATATGGAAGTTGACAAAACATAATTTCTGGATTCAATAATCGGAAAATAATAAAGAATAACAAACATTAATTTTAATAAACATTAAAACGCTTTTAGGAATAAAAAAATAAATATAGGAATTCAAGTACAAGAAATCATCCCTAGCTTTGCCTAGGAGATTAGTTCTCCATAAAAAAAATAAACATAGCCTGGGATTGAGAGACATATCATCCAGTTACTGCTTAATGCTCCAAATCGTATCCCTGACTTCTTCTCCCTTCTCGACCCACTGAAGTTCTGCTTCCAAAATTCTTCTCTGAATTGCTCGCGGCTCTCCTTTTATATTTAATTGTTGCCACCTTTTTGCTTTTGTATCACAAGTTATTGAAACCTAATTCAATTGGTTTAGTGCCCACGTGGTTGTAATTTATTTCATAGTCAACGGCTGCTTCCTAGTTCACGTTTTCTTCCTTTCCTTCAATGCGTGAGCTTGCTTCTTTTTGGCACCTTTGCATGCTTTCCTTTTTTATATACAATTGTCCACGTGAAGGTCTCTCTTGGTCAACAATTGCATGCTTCCTTCTCTTTTTCAATTTCTACAAATAGTAAAGAGGGAAATTATTAAATTAACTTAAATAATAAATACTTTCTAAATTAATATAATGATAAACAGTATATAATAAAATATAAAATATAGAATTAAATACTTAACAACATACCCGAATAAGTGATGTTTAAAGTACATTTTCATGCACTTATCACAACCTCAACCAGCTTATTGCTAGTTCCTAGCAATTCAAGCGCAAAATTAAAATAAGAACTAAATAAATAAATAAAAACTATCTAAGCCACTTTCGTAGGGATCACGATTGCATTTAGCGTAAATTGCTGAAAAGTAAATTGCTGAAAGTAAATTGCTGAAAGTAAATTGCTGAAAAGTAAATGCTGAAAGTAAATTGCTGAAAGTAAATTGCTGAAAGTAAATTGCTGAAAAGTAAATGCTGAAAGTAAATTGCTGAAAAGTAAATAAAGTAAAAGTACAATAAAAGAAAATGCTGAGGTAAAATGATCCGCTTTTATTACTTCTATTTTAGATATCTCCCTTAATATAATATATTAACTTTGCATGATAATTACCAACCAGCCATAAGGTGTTGGAAATCTAATAACCATGTCCCAAGATCAAAAACCAAGCAAGATATATATAAGAATGAATTAGATTGAAGTAATGGCGGAAACAATACTCACAAAAACCAAATGTGGATGCAATGGATGAAGCAAAATTACTCCTTTGTGCAGTGAAGAATTCGCCCAACCAGTGAAGAGAAGCTCCAAGCTTGAATTGATCCTTCCAAGCTCTAAGATGAGTTTCCCATATCACCTTGTATGATCCCTTGATGTTGCTAGCCAAACTTATGTATTAAAGTTCCAAACTTGTACACTTTCTTCACAAAGTTCTTAAGAAAATGGAAGAAGAAGGAGAGCCAAAAAACGTTCACTGTTTCGGTCAAGAGAGGGAGAGAGCAAGAAGTGATTTTGTGTTTCAAAAATCAATTATATTTATGCCATAATTATATTAAATAATAATATAAATATAACACAAGCCATGCAAAGACTTAGAGTGTCTAACACTCAATTTCCATGCATTACCCTTGAGTGCTTTGTATTTTCACTATCTTCATGCATGCATCTTGATTAAAAATACAAATAATGACAAGTGTCATTGTGGGCCCCACACGTTTCCAAATGAAAGTGGGCCCACGTGCACTCACGCGTTCGGGTTCGATATTTCCGAAATATCGAGCTTACGTCGCGACGTTAATTAAATCGAATTTAAATAAATAATTGCGCCTAGCGAAATTATTATTTACGTCGCTAACGAATTAATTCTAAATTAATTCGTTTGCCCGAATTAAAATCTAATTTTAATTTCGCGTCGAAATCGAATTCCGTTTATTATATCGAATATAATAATTTTACGATTAATTCTAAATTAATCGTTCTCTCTCTTTATACAGTACTTTATCCAAGATAAAGTCTCTCCGTAATTAATCCAAGATTAATCGAGTTTGAATCATACGTCATCGGTGAATCTTCGGGAAGCGACCCAAGAGACCTCTAGATATGTTGGCAGTAAATCCGGTTGTCGAACTATCCGAACACGTACGTACCAAGTACTACGTTTTTACCGATTTACAAGACAAGGTTAGCCTCTAGCAAAACGCCATGCCTACCCAATTCTCTAGAAATATTCTTACTGGAATATTAGATCTATAACAGGCGTAGTATACCGTAGTATAGTGTATATCGAACCAGTATCGGATGATCACATGCTAGGGCTGGGGCTGGATAAGTGTCTGCCCCGTCCGAAACACATATCGGATGTCAAGCAACCAGTCTCTTTGAATCGGATAATCCTGACCTAGTCATATTATCCCGATGGTTGCAACCATTATAGAGTACTAGTTCTGAATCCCTCGCGATCATCATCTCCATATGTCTGAAGTGATACTTCCATCTTGACATCACATCCAATACACTACGATTCTCGATAAACCCAGAAGAGATGTACACACACAGAACCCGTTAAAGCCCTGGACCACCAAACTAAAGTTTACCGATTGTCGTAAGTACTAGCGATGCAAGTCTCAGGTTAAGATCATATGCACCTACCCTGAAGCGGACTCCCATAGACACGCAGACATACTACCAATGGGATTCCGCGGGGTCTATCCAGAGCGAAGCTGTTTTCCGTACCATCGGTAAAACACAACCTCCTACCGCACTTGCATAAGTATCCTATACTTAAATATATGAGAACTATGCCGTTGTGCCCTCACAACATGCACGAGTGCAGTACTAGTCTATTCCGCATTATCGATGTCCAGTCTCGATAATACTACGACTAGGGATATTTAATGATTAAACCTTTATGGATTGATACTGTCTCATATCATCTCAATCCGGAACTAATCATAGGGACTTTTACCATTTATATTTCTAAGTAAATAAATTACAAAACGGTAAAAGGCAATTTCATTACTACATAGTTAATTTTGTACAATAATACAATATCATTTACAAAATAGTGACGCTATGGGTCATTACTGTCTAACAATCTCCCACTTGGCCTATAGCCAGTCACTCAAGCATCTAATACCTGAACTATGTACATGTCGCTCAAACTTTTCCCGAGGAATAGCTTCGTCAGCGGATCTGCAATATTATCCTCTGATGCGATCTTCTCGATCTTCACATCGCCACGATGTATGATCTCTCGAATCAGATGGAATCGTCGAAGAACATGTTTGGATCGTTGATGAGACCTTGGTTCCTTAGCCTGTGCTATAGCCCCGCTATTGTCACAATACAATGGAACGGGCTCAGCTGCTAACGGAACTACTCCTAATCCAATTAGGAATTTACGGATCCAAACTGCCTCTTTTGCTGCTTCAGCTGCTGCAATGTACTCTCGCTTCAGTTGTTGAATCGGCAACAGTATCTTGCTTGGAAGATTTCCAGCTCACTGCTCCGTTATTCAAGCAAAATATGTACCCGGTTTGCGACTTAAAGTCGTCTCTGTCGGTTTGGAAACTTGCATCGGTATACCCAGATACCTCAAGTTCTCCATCTCCATAGATTAAGAAAACATCCTTAGTTCTCTTAAGATACCTAAGGATACTCTTAACCGCCATCCAATGATCCTGTCCTGGATCGGCCTGATATCGACTACACATGCTCAAAGCATAGGACACATCAGGTCGTGTACATATCATGGCATACATGATCGATCCGACTGCCGAGGCGAACGGAGTCCGACTCATGTTGTCTCTCTCATCTTGTGTTTTTGGACACATGTCCCTAGATAGATAGACGCCATGTGATGTTGGCAACAGTCCCCTCTTGGACTGATCCATGTTGAATCTCTCTCAACACTTTATCAATATATGTACTCTGGGAGAGTCCAAGTAGCTTTCTAGATCTATCCCGGTAGATCTTTATTCCTAGAATAAAAGCTGCTTCTCCCAGATCTTTCATGGAGAATTTCAATGAAAGCCAAGCTTTCACCGACGTTAACATGGGAATGTCATTGCCTATAAGCAATACATCGTCAACATAAAGGACAATAAAAGTCAGTGCACTCCCACTAACCTTCTTATACACACAAGGATCATCTACGTTTTGAATGAAATCATATTCTTTTATGACCTCATCAAAACGTTGGTTCCATGACCTCGATGCTTGCTTCAGTCCATAAATGGACCGATTTAACTTACAAACCTTGTTTGCAAGTCTTGGTGCGATAAAACCGTCAGGTTGTTGCATATAAACATCCTCCAACAGGTTTCCGTTAAGGAAAGCGGTTTTAACGTCCATCTGCCATATTTCGTAATCGTAATATGCAGCTATTGCAAGCATTATCCGAATGGATTTAATCATGGCAACGGGTGAGAAAGTTTCGTCATAATCAACTCCAAGTTGTTGACGATACCCCTTCGCTACAAGCCTAGCTTTGTACGTTTGAACGTTGCCATCCATGTCTGTCTTCTTCTTGAAGACCCATTTGCATCCAATAGGCTTTACGCCTTCTGGTGCATCAACCAGTGTCCAAACTTGGTTGGTATACATGGAATCCATTTCGGCCTTCATGGCCTCTTGCCATAAAGTGGATTCGATACCCTGTATCGCTTCCTCATACGTAGCCGGTTCAGTATCCTCAATAAGATTAATATCTACATGAGGTGAGATCAGGAATCCATACCTCTCAGGTATTACCCTGACTCTCTCCGACCTACGTAACCCTTGTGTAATTGAAGATTGTGGTTCAGTCTCATCCTGGATGGACTGTTCATGTTCCGTTCTAGATTCTATGCCAGGAACAGTATCACTACGACTTTCATCGAGTTCTACTTTCCTCCCACTAACCACTGCATTTAGGAATTCCTTCTCAAGGAAAACTGCATGTAGAGCAACAAATACTTTGTTCTCTTTTGGGTTATAGAAGTAATATCCTTTGGTTTCCTTAGGATATCCAACAAATAGGCATTTATCTGATTTGGGTTCAAGTTTGGTACCTTCCAAACGTTTGACGTATGCCCAGCAACCCCAAATCTTCAGGAATGAGAAACCTGGTTTCTTTCCTGTCCATATCTCATACTCATACGAGTCTGTTCAACAGACTTTGACGGAACCCTATTCAAAATAAGAATTGCACTTTCTAATGCATGTCCCCAGAAGGATATAGGTAGCTCAGTGCGACTCATCATCGACCTTACCATGTCAAGCAAGGTACGGTTTCTCCGTTCAGACACACCATTTAATTGTGGTGTTCCAGGAGGAGTCCATTGTGAAAGAATACCATATTCTTTCAAGTAATCTTGAAACTCATTACTTAAGTATTCGCCACCACGGTCCGACCGTAATGTCTTAATACTCTTGCCTGTTTGTTTTTCAACTTCGTGTCGAAACTCTTTGAATTTCTCAAAAGTTTCCGACTTGTGCATCATTAGATACACATAACCATAACGTGATGCATCATCCGTAAAGGTTACGAAGTATCGATATCCACCTCTAGCCTGGCTAGACATGGGCCCACAAACGTCACTATGAACGAGGGCTAACAGTTCAGTGGCGCGTTCACCTTTACCACTAAAAGGTGATTTAGGCATTTTGCCTAATAAACAAGATTCGCAGACGTCATATGAATTTGGATCAAATCCGTCCAAGTACCCACTCTTCGAAAGTGTGGATATGCGAGTCTTGTTGATGTGTCCCAGACGACAATGCCACAAATAAGTTTTTCTTCTTTTGGATTACTCATTTTGAGCCTTTTGTTTGTTATTTTACATTTTGGAGATTCATTTATATTCAAAATATAAAGACCATTATTTGCATCAGCACTGCAAATTTCTGCATCATCATTCATATAAATAACACCTGGTGTTTTTAAATACAAAAGTGTACCCCACTGGGTTAACAAAGATACAGAAATAATATTCTTAGTTAAACTAGGAACATAATAACAGTTCAAAAGTTTAAGTACATGCCCCGAGGGCAGTTCCAAAACAAAAGTGCCTACGGCCAAAACAGCAACAGAAGTTCCATTTCCAACTCGTAGATCAATCTCCCCCGAAGCCAGTCTCCTGCTATCATGCAGATCCTGCACATCAGTACAAATATGAGAACCACAGCCAGAATCAAAAATCCAATTTTTATTAAGACTTGAAGTAGTCATATTTATCTCAATAACAAACATACCTGAGGCCGGTGCCTTGCCCGCCTGTATGTCCTCCTTATGTCCCTTGTTCATGCGGCAGTCACGCTTCCAGTGACCTTTCTGCCGCATTTCAGGCAAACATCTTGAGACTTGTCCCTTGGCTTCCCAGAAGCCTTTGTTGACTTGGCCTTGCCTTTGTTCTTATGCTTCTTCTTCTTAACACCCCCAGTTGCCTTGAGCCCAGCTTTCGGCGTTTGAGATGTTGTTGCAAAGTGCGCCTCGCGCTTGTTGCCTTTCAGAAGTTCTTTCTCTGACTCCTTGAGAATTGACAACAACTCTCCAAGAGTGTCATCCGAATTCATCAGTTTGTAGTTGATGACAATCTGTTTCCAAGTATCGGGTAGTGACTGTAGAAGTACATCTATAGCCAGCTCAGACTCCAAGACTATACCCATACAAGCCAGTTCATCAATATCGGCTATCATTTGAGTCCCATGGACCTCAACAGAACTACCATCAGTCATACGGGTGCGAAAGATCCTCTTCACCAACTCGTACCTCGCCATCCGCTTATTAGTGCGGTGAAGATCTTGCAATCTTGCCATCATATTATAAGGATCCAAGTCCCTATTTTGGCGACGAAAGTGTTGAGTCATTGAAGCAAGCATGATCGACTGAGCCGTGTCACAATCATCACTGTGAGTTTTCCATAACTCCAGCTCAAGTGGCTCAGTGGGCTTAGGCCCGAGAGGTCTCTGAATCGTATACAGTATCCTCTCCGCCCCAAGGACTATCCTTAGGTTCATTTCCCAATCAGCAAAGTTTGTCCCTTAAAGACATTGTCACCCATGATATGTCACGGACATTTACCTTGCTAGCCATCTTAACTACGATAGTCCAACTATCTAGTTAACGATAAAATGGGTACAGTCAAACTGTTACAAGAAAAATAACATTTTTATTAGTCCAACTAATGTTAAAAATTGACGAAATAAATTTTGTAAGCGCGTAAAGCTAAGTATCTGAATGAAATTGCAAACTCAATACTAGCCTCCCACTATTTTCTACAAGTCTCTAACCCTCTGTTGAGTACTCGGGAAATCCAATTTCCTAGTGGGCTAGGATCCCGTTAAATAACACACAACCTTGACTTTGGCCAACAAGTTGTATGATATTTAACTAGGTAGATCTCGAAGATCAATTGGATCCCATCCAATTCCTAGATCCGGTAGGTGGACATCCAAGTCCGAAACATATATATCTAATACATACGTCAATGTATCCAATACATTTTCCTAACCATTTCCTCTGAATCAACTAAGCCTTGGCTTTGGCACAACAAACCTAATGATTCCAGTTAAGCGGGACCCATTGACAAGGAAAGTTTCGTAATCAATGTCGATGGACAAGAAGTGATCTTGACTTTGGCCAACAAATCACAACTTGGACAGGACACCGATGTGTAACAAAACTCTCATGATTCAAACACATCCTCAATTGACAAAGGTCTTGACTTTGGCCAACAAACCAATGCCAATTTCGGATCTTGAGAAAGAATCATTCAACGGAAGGAAAATCGCTTAATATTGTTTGAGGGATTTTTCGCGTAATTGGCAACCAATTAATTTATCTTTGTTAGGTCTCATCATCATACACCCTTAAGCATGCTTCTAAAACATCATAAAGTGCATAAAGTAAAGTAATAGTGATATACGGATGGATATATAAACAACTTGTTCCTAGAACAAATCACTCCCTTCCTCTCCCCGCTAGCACTATTCTACTTCTACCCAATTACATAATACAATAAGAGAAACCTCATTTACATTGAGGGGAATTAGGTGAGAAGAGAATACATAGAGATAAAGAGATAAGGCTGGACACGCAGGTCCAATTTATAAATTCCAAATTTACAATAATTTCTAAAATTACCCTTCCCTTCTAATATCCATCCGATATGCACTATTCATACAACACATCCACATTCATTCATTCATTCAAGGCATGTTATACAACCAATCAATCCAATTAATTAGTCTTTAATTAGGTGACAATACAATGTTCAAACAATTGTTTGCATTTGCGCGAGTCCAACTCGTTTTGAGAATAAATACATATGGTATGAATTCACGAATTATATCGAACTACTCGTTAAATCCATTTAAGTAAGTCGTATTCAATACTAATCCTATTATTTAATTCTAAATTAAATATATACACTTTTATTGTGCTTTTATAACTTAGATTCCAAATCTAGTTCTATTGGGTCTCAAAGCCCAACTAACATCTAATGTCCGTTTAATTAAAGTCCGATGGGCTTTCTATTGATTTCATTAGGCTTGGGCCTTGGTCAATGTGGGTCAAACCCAATTTCCAAGCCCAATAAGGAATCACCCTCATTTGCCATAAAACCAATATCAAGCCCATAAGGCCCAATTAAACATAAAAGCCCATTTATTACATTTGGACTTAAATGGTGTGATTTAGGCCCATTTTGGATCCAATCCAAATGGTCCAAATCTACTTGGCCCAACCAAGCCCATTTATGACCAAATATAATAGTTTTAGGCCCAATTCCAATTAAGCCCAATTAACTAAATTTTAAAATTCCAAATTTTATAACTTAATTAATTAAAGTGTATGTTCATGATTAATCCTTTAAATCAATATTTCCAAAATATCAAATTAATCTATTAATCATATTTTTTATCTTAATACATGTCCAACATTATTTAATCAAAAAATCAAGTCCCTAATATGTCATCAAGCATTCGGCCAGAGGGACAATATGGTTCCGATTTCGTTTTCAATCCAATCAAGTCACAAATGATCATCTCCATATTATTTCAAGTCATCCAATGTCTTAAAATTAAAAAATCATCTAGTCCTCATGCTTGCATGTATTCGGCCAAGCCACTTTGGGGTTGGAAAAATTAATCCAATTTATTTTCCATGAAATTGATGATGTATAATCCATTTTAACATACATCTAAGCATATTCAATCAAGCAAACTCATCAAATCATGCTTCAAACAATTTTCCCAAATAACATCCTAATATATTTGCATGCATTTTTAGGCTCAATGATACCATTGTTGGAAATCTAATAACCATGTCCCAAGATCAAACCAAGCAAGATATATATAAGAATGAATTAGATTGAAGTAATGGCGGAAACAATACTCACAAAAACCAATGTGGATGCAATGGATGAAGCAAAATTCTCTCCTTTGTGCAGTGAAGAATTCGGCCCAACAGTGAAGAGAAGCTCCAAGCTTGAATTGATCCTTCCAAGCTCTAAGATGAGTTTCCCATATCACCTTGTATGATCCCTTGATGTTGCTAGCCAAACTTATGTATTAAAGTTCCAAACATTGTACACTTTCTTCACAAAGTTCTTAAGAAAATGGAAAAGAAGGAGAGCCAAAACTGTTCACTGTTTCGGTCAAGAGAGGGAGAGAGCAAGAATGATTTTTGTTCAAAAATCAATTTATATTTATGCATAATTATATTAAATAATAATATAAATATAACACAAACCATGCAAAGACTTAGAGTGTCTAACACTCAATTTCCATGCATTACCCTTGAGTGCTTTGTACACTATCTTCATGCATTGCATCTTGATTAAAAAATACAAATAATGACAAGTGTCATGTGGGCCCCCACACGTTTCCAAATGAAAGTGGGCCCACGTGCACTCACGCGTTCGGGTTCGATATTTCCGAAATATCGAGCTTACGTCGCGACGTTAATTAAATCGAATTTAAATAAATAATTGCGCCTAGCGAAATTATTATTTACGTCGCTAACGAATTAATTCTAAATTAATTCGTTTGCCCGAATTAAAATCTAATTTTAATTTCGCGTCGAAATCGAATTCCGTTTATTATATCGAATATAATAATTTTACGATTAATTCTAAATTAATCGTTCTCTCTCTTTTACAGTACTTTATCCAAGATAAAGTCTCTCCGTAATTAATCCAAGATTAATCGAGTTTGAATCATACGTCATCGGTGAATCTTCGGGAAGCGACCCAAGAGACCTCTAGATATGTTGGCAGTAAATCCGGTTGTCGAACTATCCGAACACGTACGTACCAAGTACTACGTTTTTACCGATTTACAAGACAAGGTTAGCCTCTAGCAAAACGCCATGCCTACCCAATTCTCTAGAAATATTCTTACTGGAATATTAGATCTATAACAGGCGTAGTATACCGTAGTATAGTGTATATCGAACCAGTATCGGATGATCACATGCTAGGGCTGGGGCTGGATAAGTGTCTGCCCCGTCCGAAACACATATCGGATGTCAAGCAACCAGTCTCTTTGAATCGGATAATCCTGACCTAGTCATATTATCCCGATGGTTGCAACCATTATAGAGTACTAGTTCTGAATCCCTCGCGATCATCATCTCCATATGTCTGAAGTGATACTTCCATCTTGACATCACATCCAATACACTACGATTCTCGATAAACCCAGAAGAGGTGTACACAGAACCCGTTAAAGGCCCTGGACCACCAAAACTAAAGTTTACCGATTGTCGTAAGTACTAGCGATGCAAGTCTCAGGTTAAGATCATATGCACCTACCCTGAAGCGGACTCCCATAGACACGCAGACATACTACCAATGGGATTCCGCGGGGTCTATCCAGAGCGAAGCTGTTTTCCGTACCATCGGTAAAACACACAACTCCTACCGCACTTGCATAAGTATCCTATACTTAAATATATGAGAACTATGCCGTTGTGCCCTCACAACATGCACGAGTGCAGTACTAGTCTATTCCGCATTATCGATGTCCAGTCTCGATAATACTACGACTAGGGATATTTAATGATTAAACCTTTATGGATTGATACTGTCTCATATCATCTCAATCCGGAACTAATCATAGGGACTTTTACCATTTATATTTCTAAGTAAATAAATTACAAAACGGTAAAAGGCAATTTCATTACTACATAGTTAATTTTGTACAATAATACAATATCATTTACAAAATAGTGACGCTATGGGTCATTACTGTCTAACAATAGGCGGTACCCCAATATAAGTCAAAATTAATAATTAATACCAAAGACAATCAGGCAGGCGGTATCCAGTTTAGTCAGGTTTAAAACCATTTAATAAATAATTACCAACCGACCACTATGGCGGTAATCCCTCGTTCAAGTCAGGTTTTAAACTAGTTTTGTATATTATAATTAACGGAGATTAATATAAATATTAGTCATAAAAGTTTTTTACCCTTTTACCCCAGCGAAGGGGAGTTACCCTCCTCATTACTGAAAAGTAAAAATTGAAAATAAAGAAAGAAAGTACTGTGCGTAAAAGTAAATTGCGGAAGGTAAACTGAAAAGTAAAGAAATGAAAGTGCGAAAGCGGAATTAATTCCTATTACTGAAAGCTATAAAAAAACAACACATACATCTTTCTTAGTATTCTTAAGGAATTCCTTAGAAGAAAGTATAATTTTACAAATGAAATGGCTTGGTATTTATAGGCAAAATTTTGCCTCCATCAAATCATCATCAATTCTCCCCAAATCCATTTTAATTTCTCCACTAATTACACACCACCAATCCATAATTGCTCCACTAATTGCTTATCTTGTTTGGTGGTGATTTGATAATTTTTTATTAATTATTTATTATTTATTATTTTTGCTTTGAAAATGATTGATAATGACTTTAATAATTACACATCCAAACACTTCTGGATGGTTCATCATCAATTCGGTCATGAAATATTCAGAATTAGAATAATATGTCCTTACAAAGCTGTATATCTCTGCGTCTTCTTTATTTGGAACTTGAATCACTCAATCCGATATCGGAGTAAAACGTTATGCCCAAAATACGACAGATGCGCAAAACTGCAATTTCCAAACTGCACTTCGTCAAAAACGCCCTTTCAAGTTTCCAATCTCCAAAATTAAAATATCAAGTCCAATAATTGCCCTTATTTGACCCATATTTCACCTAAATGATTTCATTAGTCCCAATATTATTTTATCTGCAAAATAACTAAAACACATCAAAACGTTCATCAAACCCGAGAAACTAAACAAAATATTAAGTAAAAGGGGCGTAAATATTGATATATTTTCCGCTCATCACACCCCCAAACCTAACATTTTGCTAGTCCTCGAGCAAAACAAAAAAATAAATTAAAATTAAACTAAGCCACTTTCGTAGGGATCACGGTTGCATTTAGCATATGCAACAAGCCTTTAAACCCCTAGGTGTCCCTAGTGGACGAGTTGTAGTCTCGTGAGGGTTTACAGCAATGATACCCACAAACATTTTACAAAAGTAAAAAGGTATTAAAACTAATGCACACAAAAGCAAAAAGACAAGCGAAAAGAGAATAAAGATGTTAGTGACTAATCAGGTGAAACTTCTATTTCAAGTCAATAGTTGTTTTGTTTCATTCTAAATTACAGAATAAGTAATTCTCTCCGATTATTTTTACCATTCTTCATATACACAGCCAACAAAATATTAAACATTCATTTTTTTCCACAACAGTCATAAGTGCAGTTGATAAGAGAGTAATATTTTTGTCCTAAAGTTCTATCAGATTAACACCTTTTGGTAGCAATTGAATAATTTTTCTCATTTTTCTGATTTTTTCTTTGATTTTTTCTTTTCTATTTTTTATTTTATACAATATCTTCCATCTATGTAGCGAGTGTTGGGTCGGTGGCTCCCAAACCAGTTGGCTTTAGGGCACCAGGTGTTAAGACACCCCTACAGACTTAATTACCCAGACTTCAGATATATATATTTTTTGCAGCATCTTTGATCCATGTAACGAGCTTTGGGCCAGTGACTCCCAAACCAGTTGGTTTAGGGCACTAGGTGTTAAAACACCCTTACAGACTTAATAACTCGGATCTCAGACGTTTTTTTTTTTTTTTTTTTTTTACTCCATTGCTTTTTGAGATGCTTCCTCCAATTAAACTAGAGCACTGAATATTACAAACTTTTCAATTTAGCTCATGTCCGTATGTTACTATATATGTTGATAATATCTGCTAACTGAACATATGAAGATTCCTTTTTAGTCAGTTTTAAGGAGAATTCACAAATTAAATAATTCAAAAGAAATAAACAAAAATTAACTTGTTCGAAATAGGTTTGAGATACGTATCAGGAGAGGAAACTCCTTACTCAGGCTATCTCTCACCAATTTCACACACCTTTAAGTCAAAATAAAAACAAAAAACACAAATTTTTTTTGTAATTTTTGAAAATTTTCAATTTTTTTTTGTATTTTTCGAAAAATTTTGGACTAAAAATAAAATAACACACAAACTAAAAAAAACAAGGTACTGATCAACTATTTCCTCCCCCAACCTAAATGAGACATTGTCCCCAATGTCTTAAACAGTAAAAGGAGAGTTAAAGAAGGTTGTACCTGGTTAGCTGAAAATCTACAGGAAATTAAAGGTTAAGATCCAGATATATCTGACGCCTCTTACCACGATCGTCCTCGGACCAATTTATCTTTGAAAGGATAGGGTCAACTTGTGGTTCATAGGCTATGAGTTGGTCTATTAGATCCGGAGCAGTTCTGGCAGTGAAGAGGAGTTCTTTCATAGGTTTTGACACGAACCCATTTCTCCGAGCATCATCAAGAAACACACAAAGAAATCATAAATCCATCAACGTTGAGCAGTCCAAGCGGTTTCTGGTGTATGTTCAGGTTCGCCCAAGATAGATTTATAAAAAATTTCTCCAATGTGCCCAAGCCACCTGGCAAAGCGATAAAAGCATCAGCACAGTTAATCATTTCTACCAGTCGTTCAGACATACCTGGCATGATCAGTTCCTCTCCGTTTGATGATCCAATAAGATTTTCCTCTGCCAATGGTTTTGGGATGATTCCCAAAACATGACTGCCTCCTTCCTGTACGGCCTTTGAAACGATCCCATTAGTCCAAGATTGCCTCCGCCATATATTAAGTGCATATTCCTTGCAGCTAAGACTCGACCCAATTCCTGTGCTGCTTCTACGTATTGTGGTTTAGTACCAACACTACTACGGCAAAACACACAGATGTTTTCAACTCGTCTTCTTGAAGTGGCTTCCATTTTTATATGTATTTCTTTCTCAACTCTGGATGCCTTCAAAAGTGCAATGACGGGCTAAATTTATAGTACCTGAAAAGGGTGAGTAAAATAGCACAAGTATCTTCCAGAGGACGATTAGTAGCGAAATAATATCGTGTTAGTCAAAAAGGTCGGGATCCTGTCTAGAAAAATAAAAGAAAACAACAAAATAAATCACAATTATTAGGAAAAGAAAAGAGATATAATATTTACAAGAAAAGTAACGGCTTGATTGACGTCTATGCGTCAGGGACAAGCTTCCCATCCAATTTTCTTATAAATTGGCAAACAAGGTCTTTTTGAGTCAGATTCCCAAGACTTAACAGTTGTCTTTCTTTTTGAATTGTGTATGAAATTTGCGAATGGCTATATGAACATATCCACTGGGATGCGTCTCAAGAGTTGAAGATATTCATCTAAAGACTCCTTACTCAAGCCATCCCTAATGAATTTAATTTTGTCTTCGCGATTATCAGACACCATTCCTAAAGAACGACAACGAGTGTTGCAATTAAATCGTGCACATTTGTAACAAACACCCATTTGCTTAGCTCTAAATTTCTTTGCATAGGTGTTTCTTCCAAAACCAGGCAGATGTGAAATAAAAGAGTCAGAAGACTCACCTGCCAATCGGATTCGTGCTTCAATTACCCACGAATATCATTAGGAATACCATTGATCATCAGTAGTCTCATTCGTTCCAAGCGAGCTTTATAGACTTTCATCAGAGATTTTTGAGGGATGGAAGGGAATTACTTGTGAAGATTTGCGAGAGCTTCTTCCATCTTAAAATGACTAAACTTGCAAAAATTAAACACACAAAAATAAAACACACCAGATCACAATATATACACAAATGCATGGGTTGCCTCCCTGCTAGCGTTAAGTTTAAAGTCGTCAGCCAGACTTGACTTCTCGAACGTTAAGCTGGATCTGAAAGTGTAACACTTTCTTTTTGTCGCTCAAATGATTCTCCCCAGTAGTGCTTGACACGCTTGTTTTTAACCTTGAAAGTTTTGCTGGAGTCAGGATCATGTATCTCAACGGTTCTCTTTGGTAAACTTTGGTGATCACAAATGGACCTGACCACCGTGATTTTGGCTTCCATGGGAAGAATTTCACCCTTGATTTGTTTAACAGTACCTTCTTCCATGGTTCCAGTTGTATGCGCACTAACTTCTCATCATGTCTTTTCTTGCCCTTTTCTTTGTACAATTTGGCATCCTCAAAAGGCTGATTGTGAAATTCCTCCAATTCGTTGAGCTGGTGGAATTTTTTCTCTTTTGTTGCTTGTAGTGCAAGAATTGGCTCATCAGTACAAAAGACACTTTATCCTTAGGCTCCACAGGCAATTGACATGTTTTAAGTTTGTCAGTAGAACTTTGTCTTTCATCAGAGTTCTGAATGGTACTGTGTATCACATCGAGTTTGAAACATTCCTCCTTCTTTTCATCATCTGGGAAATTCATGGCCTTGAAAACATTGAATGTTACTTCTTGGTCCTGTACCCTCATGGTTAATTCTCCTTTTTGTACATCAATAATGGTTCGACCTGTAGCCAAGAATGGTCTTCCAAGGATGATTGGCATGTCTGCGTCTTCCTCCATATCAAGGACAATAAAATCTGCTGGGGAAATGAATTTGTCAACTTTGACCAGCACATCCTCAACTACGCCTCTTGGAAATATAAGCGTTCTATCAGCAAGTTGCAGAGAGACTGATGTTGGCATTGTTTCTCCAATCTGTAATTTCCTGAAAATAGAAAAAGGCATCAAGTTAACACTAGCACCTAAATCACACAGAGCCTTACCAAAGTCATGTTCTCCTATGACGCAAGGAATAGTGAAACTGCCAGGATCTTTCAACTTTGGGGGAAGTTTCCTCTGAATGATAGCGCTGCATTCTTCTGTTAATGCTACTGTCTCGTAATCTCCCAATCTCCTTTTTCATGAAAGAATATCTTTCATGAATTTGGCATATGTGGGCATTTGTTCCAACGCTTCTGTTAATGGAATGTTGATATGCATCTTTTTGAAGATTTCCAGGAACCGAGAAAACTGCTTGTCCAATTTGTTCTTCTGAAGACGTTGAGGAAAAGGTGGAGGTGGAATGATCTGTTCTTTTTCCTTTGCTTCTTTTTCCTCCATCTGTTGCTTTGTTTCTTTTGGAACTTCCTCAACAGCTGTTTTGGCTCCAACATCTTTGTTGATTTCAGTACCACTTTTTAACATGATGGCATGACATTGCTCATTCCCAATGTTACTTGGATTTGGCTCTGTGTTGCTAGGAAGGGTACCTGGCGGTCTGTAACTCTGAGCATTGGCCATTTGTCCAATTTTATTCTCTGGTGCTTTAATAGAAGCTGATTAGCTTTGATTGAATGCTGTTTGAGCTTGAAACATAGCATCGTATTTTGCTTCTTGCTTTTTGAACATCTCTGCAAACCATTCTTTCATTTCTGGTTCTTTTTTTATGCTCCTGGCCTTTGTTCTGCTGGTGGAATCCAGGTGGTGGATAGTTCTGTTGCTGGAATCCAGGTGGTGGGTTTTTCTTTTGCCCTGAACTGTTGCTCCATGAAAAATTGGGATGATTTCTCCACCCAGGGTTGTAGGTGTTGGAATATGGATTGTTCCTCTGTCTGTTGAAATTATTGACATAGTTCACTATCTCTTCCTGCTGAACTGGTTCTGGTGCTCCTATATATGATGAAAATGTGGATCCACCATTAACCTTCATGTTAAGAGTTTCCAGATTTTTGCAAATCATATCCAGCTTGACATTCAGTGTTGTGTTGGCTCCAACTTCATAAATTCCTGCGATTCTTTGGATCATGCTCCTTTCTGTTGGCCACAAAGAATTATTGTTGGCCATTTCTTCAATTAAATCCCAAGCCTGATCTTCTCCTTTTGCCATCAAAGCTCCTCCAGCAGCAGCATCAATTATGGTTCTCATTATTCCAGAAAGTCCATTATAGAAGGTTTGGACTTGTAGCCACTTTGCGATCTCATGATGAGGACATTTCCGGAGTAAATCTTTGAATCTTTCCCAAGCTTCGGAAAGGGATTCTGAATCTTGTTGTACAAAAGATGTGATGTCATTCCTCAGTTTTGCTGTTCTGGCTGGTGGAAAGTACTTTGCAAGAAATTTGGTGGCTAAAGTGTTCCAAGTTGTGATAGAACCTGTTGGTAGTGAATGTAGACATGTTTTAGCTCTGTCCTTCAGGGAGTATGGAAAAACATTCAGTCTCATGCTTCTTCAGCTGCTCGGTTGTAATTGAAAGTGCCGCAAACTTCCAGGAAGTTGCTGATGTGAGCATTATGATCTTCAGTTGCATTTCCCCCAAACTGTACTGACTGCTGAATCATCTGGATGCATGTTTTGATGTCACCTGCATTTGCTAGTAAGGGAGGAAGTACAATATAAGAAATGAGTCTGTCAACCACCGGAATTGTTCTGTTTCGAATGGGAATTGGTGGTGCAACCTCCAAAGGTTCAGGTTCCATGTTAACAATTGCTTCTTGGCCTTCTCGCCTTTCCCTTCTCAACTGTCTAATGGTTCTTTCAATTTCTGGGTCAAGCGGTCGAAGTTCAAAGCTTCTGGTTCGTCTCATGTAGTTTCTGAGAACCTGAAACACAAGAAAACAAAAACAATAAGTAAAAAGAAATTAGATACAAGTAACGTAACTAACCCCAAAACTAATAGTGAAAGATAAATAAGTCCCCGGCAACGGCGCCAAAAACTTGACAGGCGTAAACACACAAGTATAACGCAAGCGCACGTATCGTTCAAGTATTATAAAAATATCGATCCCACGAGGACTTAATATTTAATCTATTAATTTTATGAGGTCAAATGATTACTAGTATCTAACAGGTTGTTTGATTGATTTGAAATGGTGACGATTCTAAATTTAAAAACAAGTAAATAACATTGTTCGAAAGTAGATTTTAAGAAAATTTAATATTAAAAACTATCTAGGGTTGTGATTTCTTCCAATATCATTTTAAAGATGAAGTAGTTATCTTAAAGTTGGGTAATATATTGATTTATTAACCTGGAACACTAAATTATGTGTAAGCCTATGTCGATGGTCAGACACAAATACCCAGTTTAACCCAATTGAACCATATGTCTATGTCAACCAAATTATATGGATTCATTAAGTTTAAGTTCCAATTATGGCTACCCCCGCCCGACAGGTATATTCCTATCCTGTAAGGAAATCTATTAAAGGGTTATCTATCCTCAAGGAAGATCGTGGGCTATTAAGTCTAAGGTCTTAAACCTAAAATCCCTATGTTTAGTTCATTTTAGATTTACCAGTTCAATTTTATTAATGGCCAGTTAATAAAAAGCATTAGGATTAAGACTCAATAAATAAACCTTTATATTACCCAAACTATAATTTAACCCCTTATAAACCAGTGATATTGGATTTCATCACAACCCCAGATAACTGGCTTAGTTACGACACATATTTACAGGTAGTAAAAACTTAAATAAAATAAAAGACATAAAGTAAAATACTAAAAATTAAATACTGAAAAGTAAATTGCTGAAAAGTAAATGCTGAAAGTAAATGCTGAAAGTAATTGCTGAAAAGTAAATTGCTGAAAAGTAAATGCTGAAAGTAATTGCTGAAAAGTAAATTGCTAAAAAGTAAATTGCTGAAAAGTAAATGCTGAAAGTAATTGCTGAAAAGTAAATAAAGTACAAGTACAATAAAAGAAAATGATGAGGTAAAAGGATCCGCTTTTATTACTTCTATTTTAGATATCTCCCTTAATATAATATATTAACTTTGCATGATAATTACCAACCAGCCATATAGGCGGTACCCAGATTAAGTCAAATTAATAATTAATTACCAACCGACCAATCAGGCGGTATCCAGTTTAGTCAGGTTAAAACCAATTTAAATAATTACCAACCGACCAATATGGCGGATCCTCGTTAAGTCAGGTTTTAACTAGTTTATATATTATAATTAAGGAGATTAATATAAATATTAGTCATAAAAGTTTTACCTTTTACCCCAGCAAAGGGGAGTTACCTCCTCATTACTGAAAAGTAAAAATTGAAAATTAAAGAAAGAAAAGTACTGTGCGTAAAAGTAAATTACGGAAGGTAAAAACTGAAAAGTAAAGAAAAGAAAGTGCGAAAGCTGAAATTAATTACTGAAAGCTATAAATAAACAAACAAGATACAATCTTCTTAGTACTCTTAAGGAATTCCTTAGAAGAAAGTATGAATTTTACAAATGAAATGGCTTGGTATTTATAGGAAAAATTTTGCCTCCATCAAATCATCCATCAAATTCTCCACCAAATCCATTATTAATTTCTCCACTAATTACTCCACCAAATCCATAATTGCTCCACTAATTGCTTATCTTGTTTGGTGGTGATTTGATAATTTTTATTAATTTATTATTAATTTATATTTTACTTTGAAAATGATTGATAATGACTTTAATAATTACACATCACACACTTCTGGATGGTTCATCAATTTCGGTCATGAAATATTCAGAATTCGAATATATTTTATCTTTCAAAGCTGTAGATCTTTGAGGCTTCTTTAATCTGGAACTTGAATCAGCTCAATCCGATATCGGAGTAAAACGTTATGCCCCAAATACGACAGATGCGTAAAACTGCAATTTCCAAAACTGCACTTCGTCAAAAACGCCCTTTCAAGTTTCCAATCTCCAAAATTAAAATATCAAGTCCAATAATTGCCCTTATTTGACCCATATTTCGTCCTAAATGATTTCATTAAGTCCCAATATTATTTTATCTGCAAAATACTAAAACACATCAAAACGTTCATCAACCCGAGAAACTAAACAAAATATTAAGTAAAAGGGGCGGTAAATATTGATATATTTTCCGCTCATCACCCAATAGTTCACATATGATTGTCCTCAAAGAATGCCCAGTAATGAAACCAGAGAACCTTCAAAGTACTCAATGCAACTCAAATCCAAGTCTTTGAATAAATCATCTAAGCCAGACTCACAGTGTGTGTGTGAAGGTTTATTCACAGCTTGATTCCTAGGTAAGCCAACTTATTGATTTCCTTTAAAAATTGGGACCGATGGGTCAAACCAACCTAGATATCTAAATTAAGCTCTGTAATTACTTTTATGTTCTCAATATGGTATGATTTCTCTTTTTCTTTTCTTGTCTCTTTTTTTTGTTTTTTTTTCTTTTGAAATTTTCTTTTCTTTCTTTTTTCAACGCACCTACCCTTTAAGGTAGCATTTCTCCTCAAGGTGGTCCTAATACTCGCCCATGGGTATCTTCACGCTTATCTGTTATAGGTGGTTTATTTTTTTTCTTTTGAGACTTTTTCTTTTATTTTTAACCATACCACACATCATAACACAAGCAAATCAGGATATAAATCTAAGAAAACGCTCATTCATTGACATGCAATTTCTTCAACAAGTCACATTACTAACTACTCATGCTTTCACTACTAAAAACCATAATTAAGTGCTTACGAGTCTAACCTAGATAAAATATTCAAAGCATCAGATAAAAGTACATCAGGAACTTATCTTTTCTAAAATTTCACCCTAAAACAAATAATATCATCATATGATTTATGTTTAACTATTAAGGACTGATAACAAACAAAACAAAACAATTTTTTATTTTATTTTTTATTTTATTTTTTTATAACAGGTAATATCATACACATGCATACACCCCCACACTTAAAACTTGCATTATCCTCAATGTAAGATAAATGTAAAGAAAAAGGATTAATGAACAACACTACCAGGCGTGGAGTTGATCAGGTTCCTGCTGGTGAGACTTTAGCTGTGTGGTTGTGTAGATTGTGCTAAAACCTACATAAATACTTATGCAAATAATAAAAATAAAACATGCAATTAGCACACAATAAAACTAAAGTAAATAAAATAAAATAAATACCGATGGAAGGGTTGCCTCCCCGCTAGCGCTAAGTTTAACTTCTTCAGCCAGACGTAACCATTTAATGTTTTTATGGTGGCTTCCATGTAGCGAACTGATGAAGGCATGAAAAAAGAGTTCTGGCTGGTTGCATCATTTCATCCATTGATCCTCAAGGGTCTTGTGGTTGAAAGTTGAGGCTGCACATATGACCAAATTGGCTCAACTTCCTTTTTAACTTCCCAAGTATCATCTGCAATTGAGCATGGACTCTCATTTTCCTCATTTTACGATTCTTTGGCATCACTTTTACTTCAGGAGGATTTGATTCATGTTGTAAAAAAACTGCTTCCGGTATGACTGTTTCTAGCATGTATGTATGTTGGCACTCATCATCACCCTGTGGTTGTTTCTCAACATGGAAAATATTTACCTCAGTGTTATATTCCCAAATGATAACTTCATGAGACCATTCCTACAATTGATAAGAGCATTAGCTGTAGCAAGGAATGGTCTACCTAAGATAAGCAGAATTTTGGACTCAGTATTAACCACAGTCTGGGTGTCTAAGATAAAGAAATCAACGGGGTAGTAGAATTTATCGATTTGAACTAGAACATCATCAACTACTCCCTGTGGTGTTCTAGTGGATCGGTCACCTAACTATAAAGCTACTGATGTAGCTTTAATCTCACCAAGCCCTAACTACACATAGATCGAATATGAAATGAGGTTAACACTAGCACCTAAATCTAATAATGGTTGACCGAACTTATGTGTGCCAATGTGACAGGTAATGGTGGGACATCTTGGATCATTATATTCAGGTGGGGTCCGCTGCTCAATTACTACGCTAGCATGATCTGTTAAAAACACAGTCTTCTTTACATTATGTTTTCTCTTAATGGTGCATAGATCCTTCAAAACCTTTACATAAATGGGTACTTGTTTTGTCATATGTAACAGTGGAAGGTTAATCTTTACAATCTTCAGATGTTCTAGGATCTCACCATTAGGGTCTAGAGCTTTCACAGTGGGCCTAAGTGCTTGTGGGAAAGGTACTCTTGGTTGGAAAGGTGGCACTAGTTCTTCCTGATGGGTATCTGTACTATTATCCTTAAGGTCACCTACAGTTTTGAGAGTATCCTGCAAGCCTACCTTCTTACCACTCCTTGTGAATATGACATTAACACCTTTTATATTGGCTACCTCATGATTAGCCTGTGCCATATGTTGCCCTTGTGGATTAGGTTGAGCTTGAGATGGGAATTTGACTTTTTCTTGTACATTCAGAACATTAGTCAATTTAGAGACTTGACTCTTAATTTCCTTATTATCCTCAACTACCTGAGCTATCAACGACTCAAACCTTTGGTTGGTTTTACTCAAGGTCTCCACAAATGCTTTCTAGGCCTCTATGAATGCTTGCATGGTATCCTCTAAAGAAGTCCTAGGAACGGCAGGTGTGTGATACTGGGGAGCACTATAACCTCTAGGTGGTGGTGTCTGACTAGGGTGATGAGACATATGTCTCCAACTAAGATTCGGATGGTTCCGCTACCTAAGATTATAGATATCCAAATAGGGTGTGTAAGGCTTCTGATACATCCCTAATGCATTGCATTGTTCTTCATATGTTCCCTTTATCTCACCATACACAGGACACTCTTGGGGTTCTAGCTGGGCTACTAAATACATACTCTTGTTATCTTTTTCTTTAAGGCTCCTATCTGTCTACTTAATAGCTCAACTTGTGCCTTAAGATTATCCACTTCCCTAAAGTTGTGTAGGCTTCTGCTAGAAGAGGTGGGGTGTATCCTATCAGTGCTATCTATGGCATTAGGTCCAGTCCAAGTGTGGGATTTTTCAGCGAGGTCATCTAAGTACTCGAATGCCACATCAAGGTCATTCCGTATAAACTCACCATTACACATAGTCTCAACAAACTGGCGCTCTCTAGGGGTTAGACAATCATAAAAATAACTTACTAAGCGCTAACTCTCATATCCATGGTGAGGGCAACTAGCTAACATCTCCTTATACCTCTCCACGTTTGATAAGGGTTTCACTGTCTATCTGGGAAAGGTGGATATTTGTCGTTTCAAGGCATTTGTCTTATGGGTGGGAAGTATTTGTTGAAGATGCATGCGTCATCTCGCACCATGATCATATTGATCGCGGTCTTAAAGAATACACCAACTCTTAGCTCTATCCTTAAGGGCAAAGGGGAAGAATTTAAGTCTAATTGTGTCAGTGGTCCCGAACCAGTCATGAAATGTTGCTACTACCTCTTCAAACTCCCTAATGTGGACATAAGGATTTTCGCTCTCTAAACCGTGAAAAGTTGGAAGATACTATATCATTCCAGGCCTAAAGTCTATATGTGGTGCATTATGGGGAAACATTGTGCATGATTGTGTAGTTGTTCGAGTGGGGTGAAGGTACTCTTCAAGAGTCCTCCTAGGTGGTCTCTTCGTGTTCACTCATATTATGTGCGCTAGACACGGATGGTGTGGAAGAAGGATTTTCAAATATGTTGTCAAAGTCGAGTCTGAACTTTCCTCTTCAGTCCTAACAAACCTACCAAATCTATCTCTATGTCTAGGCATGCTATTAAACTCAAGTAATACGAGAAATAAAAAATAATAATAAAATAACAATAAAAATCTAAACTAAAAACTAAAGTTGAAATAAATAAATAAAGACAAAAATAAAAGACTAGAAACAAAAAAAAAAAATTAAGAATAAAAATCTAAACAAATCTAAAAAAATTAAAATAAAAGAGATAAAAAAATAAAGTAATAAAATAATATAATAAAGTAAAATAAAATAAAGAAGTAAGTATGGAATGAAGTTACCGCTTCGTGTTTACCAAGCAAACCTGCTCATTTTGGTTGTAAACCGTCTCCCCGGCAACGGCGCCAAATTTTGACTACGCCCAAAAGATACATCCGGCTATCATAGTATAGCTGGGGTGTCGATTCCTCAGAGAGATGGTTACATGAACTAATTTACTCAAACCAAAATGTTAACAGTAACTTAATTAAATAGAAAGATTAAATTTTTAATATGAAATAAAAACTATGGAAAAATAATTAGGAATATCAGTAGAGAAAAGCAGCAAAGCATCGGAAATCCCTCTTGCATCAAACTCCTATATTCAGTTATTGATTCCTTTTATTACACAACTGAAGGTTTCACATCCCAAACCAACAACCAGAAGATTTTCAATTCTACACATATTCAAATTCTAAAGTAATTAATGATTATTTTCTCTATGTTAAAAGCACACAGAAGTCATCATTACGAGCTATCTAACGTTGACAATATACCCTCAGGCAATACTGCAGCAAAAGATTGACACATAAAATAACTTTTACCAGTCATAACTAAGTTCGCAAATCACACATAGAATAAGCATGACTAGATCTATATAGGAGTTGACAAAACTTAATTTATGGATTCAATAATCGGAAAATAATAAAGAATAACAAACATTATTTTTATTAAACATTAAAAGGTTTTTAGGAATCAAAAACACAAATATAGGAATTCAAGTATAAGAAATCATCCCTAACATTGCCTAGGAGATCAGTTTTCTATAAAAGAAATAAACATAGCCTGGGATTGAAGTGACATATCATCCAATTACTGCTCAATGCTCCAAATCATATCCTTGATTTCTTCTCCCTTCTCGGCCTGATGAAGTTCTGCTACCAAAATTCTTCTCTGAATTGCTCATGGCTCTCTTTTTATATTTAATTGTTGCCACATTTTTGCTTTTGCATCACAAGAGTTATTGAAACCTAATTCAATTGGTTTGGGGCCCACGTGGTTGTAATTTGTTTCCTAGTCAACGGCTGCTCCCTAGTTCACGTTTTTCTTCTTTCTTTTATTTGGCTTGCAACTCCACTCTCTCTCATGGTCCACGTTTTCTTCATTTCCTTCAATGCATGAGCTTGCTTCTTTTTGCCATCTTTGCATGCTTTCCTTTTTATAAACAATTGTCCACGTGAAGGTCTCTCTTGGTCAACAATTGCATTCTTCATTCTATTTTTCAATTTCTACAAATAGTAAATTGGGAAATTACTAAATTAACTTAAATAACAAATACTTTCTAAATTAATATAATGGAAGATTTATATTGAAATGAAAAATATCCTGCTAGTGTTTAATTATTGTCTTTAGATGGCTGCCGTAAATCCATTAGTGCAACTTTTGGATTCCAATAAATTAAAAAGATCAAGAACTACTTAGAGTTAGAATTGAACATCCGCCTTATCTTGGAGTAAGAATGATTAAGGTATGTTACGTTAAATCCAATGTTTGTCGAAATTGTTCCGGATTTGCTTAGACATTACATAGATGTACCAAATGCTTGGAGCATTATGAGAACACCCAATGAGTTATTCGAAGAAAATCAAGAAATGAGATTATCGGAGGTTTAAGGAATTGTTTCACAATACGGTCAAGGATAAAGGAGCGGTTAGCATTCATGTTTTCATTATGATATACCAGATCTGATATTTGGAATGACATGACATTATACACATACATTAAACATCACTTACCCGAATAAGTGGTGTTTAAAGTACATTTTCATGCACTTATCAGGGCGCTACAGCGAGCGTGTACTGCGTCAAAACTTATTTCTGTTCATTTTTTTAGTTTCGAGACTCCGATTAAGCCCTGATATTTTCCTATACACTCGTAATGGAATATAGTATTTCATTAAATTATTTAAAAATACACTCATTTTTTATATCGTTGGGTTAGACCCACTTATGTTGCGCAGGGTACTAATCCGACCCTAGGGGTCCTACACCCGCCCAACAGAATTGTATCAGAGCAGGTCTTAATCACACAACATGTATTGCATGTTTGATATGTTTTTGAATCTATGCCTCTATAATTTTAATTTAATTATGCATAAGTCATATTGGATATGTATTGCATGTTTTAAATTAAAATTTGTATTTTTACTCAAGCATGTTAATGACTTGATTGTCATAAATCTTCCATGATTAGGTGATTACTTTCTTTTAAGTAATATTATTAATAATGTTGGAGCATTATTGGATGGTCCGTCTTGTCAATATGAAAATGAATGAGTTCTTACTACTTATGTCCAATATCATCATTGTTGTGAGGGTATAAGTGCTCGGAACTTACGTTGCTCCGGTAAAACATTAGATGTATCGTGATGAGTTAACGTAGTCATGTAATACCATCATTATTGTGAGGGTGTACTTACGAAGCTCATTAGTGCACATTGATAAGTATACACTTGAAACAAGTTTTAATCCAATCCCGTCATTATTGTGAGGATAAGAAATGGTTCAGGACAAAACTTAGGAGTCACATGGATGTGATTGACCTTTGATATCTACCTAATGAGTTTATGAAGGACAAGACCATCATTATTTTGAGGCTAGAGTAAATGTCATGGGATCCACTTCCCGCTATGAAATTTTTGTAGTCAAAATTCTATTTTTCCTTCAAGGGAGATTACAGAATTACCTAAAGTTATGAGAGGGCACTAATAGATTTAAAATCCATAATCGTATTAGTTTTTTTATATTGAAATGAAAAATATTCTACTAGTGTTTAATTATTGTCTTTAGATGGTTGTCGTAAATCCATTAGTGCAACTTTTGGATTCCAATAAATTAAAAAGAATCAAGAACTACTTAGAGTTAGAAATGAACATTCGCCTTATCTTGGAGTAAGAATGATTAAGGTATGTTACGTTAAATCCAATGTTTGTCGAAATTGTTCCGGATTTGCTTAGACAATACATAGATGTACCAAATGCTTGGAGCATTATGAGAACACCCAATGAGTTATTCGAAGAAAATCAAGAAATTGAGATATATCGGAGGTTTAAGGAATTGTTTCACAATACGGTCAAGGATAAAAGAGCGGTTAGCATTCATGTTTTCAATATGATAGACCATATCTGATATTTGGAATGACATGACATTATGATAGATGAAAGGCTAGACCAAAATCTGATTTTATCTTCTTTACCCAGTATATTTATTGACTTTGTGATGCATTCAATTCAAGCCACATATGAAGAGCTTCACAACATGTTGCACTCGGCAGAATATTATTTGAAGAAAATGAATCTAATTTTGTACCTCCATGGTGTAGCAAACTCTTCAAAGACTTTTAGGAATTTAAGAAGATTAAAATAGGAAATAAAAAGAAAGAATACAAGAAATAAACTGCAAGACCGCGTGTAGCTCGTGATACATGTCTACATTACAATATGTCTAGACACTGGAAGAAAGATTGTCCAGAGCTGAAAGGAAAAACAAGAACCCCAAGTTCGCTTTGTATTTTTCCTATTATTGACATCTCATTAGCCTTATATGTAAATAGTAGTTGGGTAATAGACACCAGTAGTCCTACTTATATTTGCAACTCTATACAAGCCATGAGAGTTGAAAAAAAGCTGAACAAATGGGAGATCCAACTTAGAGTTTGGGAATAGCGAGGCATTAGATGTCAAGCCATAGGAAAGGTTATTCTAAATATCCCTAATTGATGAAAATTAATTTTACATGACTGTTATTATATTCCCCCTCTTATCAGACAGATAATATCGTTACAGATATTGGATAAAGAATGATATAAAATAAACATTAAACATAGTGCCTTTATGTTTATATGATAAAGATAACTATTTGATATATGAATGTTCTTTATTTAACGGTCATTATGTTTCGCAAACATATAGAGATGTCTTTAATGTAGACGAAAATACAAGTAAAAGATCTAAATTAAGTAATATTGAATTATGACATATGAGATTGGGCCACTTAGGTGTTAGACGTCTATCAAAATTGTTTAAGGGTGTTTTGATTGAAAATCTTACCTTACATCCTTATCCGATTTTTGAGTCATGTATCCAAGGAAAAATAACAAATGCCCTATTTTTTATATTGGATACCGTGCTGAAGATTTATTGGAACTATTACACAGTGATGTGTGTGGTCCATTAAATCATGTAGCTCATGATGGTTTAACATACTTCGTGACTTTCACTGATGATAAGTCAAGATATGGATATGTCTATTTGATGAGTCATAAATCAGAAATATTTGAAAGATTCAAAATATTCCAAAACGAATTTGAAAAAAAATATCAGGAAATTCATTAAGTTCCTTTGATCAGATCGAGGTGGTGAATTCATAAGCGACGAATTCAGAAGTTATTTAAGGGAGAATGTGATTATCACCCAATACAGCCCACCAGGAACTCCTCAACACAATCTGAGCGAAGAAATCATACTTTATTGGATGGTGCGATCTATGATGAGGTATATAGATCTTCCATATTAGATTTGGGGTTACGCTTTTGTTACATATTGTTAGAATCCCTAAAATATTGTTAGACTCATAATCAAAATCATCTAAAAATATAATTATGATTCTACATATCTCTAAGATATTATTACATAATCATTGAGATATGATTATGTAATCTTAATGATTATTAGTATATTTAGTTTCTATATTTAGCTTAATGTAATGCCTATATAAAGACACATCTATTGTAATTTTAAGTATTTAAGAAATATAAAATATTAATATTTCTTTACATGGTATCGGCGTCAATCTTTCTCTGGGTTCTGGTGTTGGACAATTTGACCCATAGTGTCACTATTTGTACAGATCATGATGTTGTTGTACAAATTAACTATGTGATAAAGGAGATTGCACTCCTATCATTTGTGATTAGATCACGTAGATGTATAAATGATGAGAGGTCCTTGTGATTTGTTCCTGGACGGAGAATGATATGAGACAGTATCAGTCCATGTAAGATAAATCATTAAATATCCCTAGTTAGAGTATTATCGAGATTGGACATCGATAAATACGTAAAAGACTAGTATTACACTTGTGCGCATTGTGAGGGCACAACGACATAGTTCTGATATATTTGGGTATATGATTCTCATGCACGTGTAAAAGGAGATTGTGTTTTACCGATGGTACGGGAAACAGCTTCACTCTGGATAGACCCCCTCGGAATTCCATTGGTAGTATGACTATGTGTCTATGGAAGTCTGAAATAAGGGTAGGTGTATTTCGTCTTAACCTGAGACTTTCACCGCTAATACTTGCGACAATCAATATACTTTGGTTGCGGTCGTCCAGGACTTTAACAGGTTCTGTGTACCCCAATGCTGGGTATATTGAGAATCGTAGTGTGTTGGGTGTGATGTCAAGACGGAAGTATCACTCCAGTCATAGTGGAGATAATGGTCACGTAGGGACTGGTTCTCTTAAATGCTGCAGCTATCGGGATAAAATGACAAGGTCAGGTTTATCCGATTATAGAGACTAGTTACCAGACATCCGACATGTGCTTCTTACGGGGCAGACATAATTCCAGCCCCAGGCCTAGCACGTGATCATCCGATACTGGACAGAAATACGCAATACTACATATATTACGCCTGATATAAATCATTTATTCCTGTAAGGATATTTCTGGAGAATTGGGTAGGCATGGCGCTTTGCTAGAAGCCAACCGTGTCTTATAAATCGGTAAAACGTAGTACTAGGTACTTACGTGTTCGGATAGTCTGACGACCGTATTTACTGCCAACATATCCGGGGATCTCATGGGTCGCTTCCCAAAGATTCACCGATGACGTATGACTCGCACTCTAAATTAATCTGGAATTAATTAGAATAGAGAGAAAATTAATTTGGGATTAATTGCGGAGATATTTTATCTGGGATAAAATATCATTTAAAGAGAGAGAACGATTAATTTGGAATTAATCGAGAATTAATATATTTGATATATTAAACCAAATTGGATTTCGACGTGGAATTAAAATTAGATTTTAATTCGGGTGAGCTAATTAAGTTAGAATTAATTCGTTAGCGACGTGAATAGTGATTTCGCTAGGAGTAATCATTTAATTACGATGCAACGGAAAATTCGTTAATTTGGAATTAGCGAACCCGAGCCCGGGATTATTTGCGAGCGCATTCGTATTTCGAATTCGAGCGCGGGACACAAGTCAAATCAAGCATCAAATCGCTAGTCGCATCAAGTGTCAAATCACTTGTCACTTTGAGTGATATGACTTGACAACTTGTGATTGATGTGATTGAGTGATGTTGGTGGTTGGAGCCATTTATGGCTTGACTTTTGAAAGAGAAAAAGTTATATATGTCTATTTGTTTTTAGAAAACAAAATTAATTACACTTTTTCTCTCACACACATATCTCTCTCTCACTCTTTCTTGTTCATGTCCACACGCCCAAGGGGCCAAAAACCTTCTGGTTTTTTCTGTCAATGCCGAGAGATAAAGGGAAGCCTAGAGTGGGATTTTATGGCAAAATCACAAGTGCTAGCACACTTACGAGACATGCGAATGTGATAGGGAAGTCCACCTATGAGCCGGGAATCGTTCGACGAAGCTTAGAGCTTGACGAAGTTGATCCAAAAGGCCGAAACCAGTGAGCAGTGGCAGTGAACTGCCGAGCAGTCCAAGTGGTAGAAATTTCAGTTTTGTTGCTTGTCGCATCGCTCAACCGCTCGATGTAAGTATTCCGCAACTTCTTCGATTTGTATTCGCACATATTCCATGCTTATTATTGATCTTGGGACCTTAATAGAAACCAACAATGGCATCTTGAGCAAGGTTTGAGCATGAAATGTTTAGGGCCTAAAATTTGGGTAAATTGTATTTGAGCATGATTTAATGAAATTGGATGAATGAATATTCTTAAATATGTTTGAATTGAAGTTTGATTGGATCAATTTCATGAAAATTGGATTGGATCATTTTTCCCTAAATTGTTAAGGCTTGGCCGAAACTTTAGAGCTCTAATTGTCTTGGTATTTTTTTGATTTTGATTAATTGGATGAGTTAGAATCATTTGGAAATGTGATTTAATGTCGATTGTGGAATTAATTGGATTGAATTGCAATCGGACACAAAAATCCTCTCCATTGCCGAGAGCTTATAACATGTAATTGGGTTAGATTTTAATCAAAATATGTTGGACATGTGATGATGAAATATAGCATGATTAATTGTTAAATTGATGTTTTAGAAATGTTAATTTGGGTAATTAATCATGTTATACACTTTGGTAATTAAATTGGGAATTTGGAATTTTATGATTTAATTATTTAATTATTTTGTGAATTGGGCTTAAGTGTTGTAATTGGGTTGTTGGGCTTTGTTGTACAAAGTTGGGTTTAGGCCAAATGGATTGGATCCAATTGGGCCTAAAACAGCATCCATAAAGCCCAAATGCGACTTAATGGACCTTTAAAGTTTAATTGGCCTAATGGGCCAAGATTGATTTCTAGGTTTATGGGGTAACACCGGATTGGATTTTGGTTATTCGGTTTGACCCGAGTTGACCAAAAGTCCACGCCTTAAGAAATTAATTAAAAGCCCATTGGACTTTAATTAAATTAACGTTGGACGTTAATCGGGCTTTGAGACCCGTTGCGATTAAATTTGGAAAAGTCGTAAAAGTTCATTATTAAAGTGTAGTATTTAATTTGGAATTAAATAAGCGAATTAGAATTAAATGCATATTGAATTGGATTTAATTATGTAGTTTAACTTAATTCGAGAATATGTACTTTGAGTACTTATTCGCATAACGAGTTTGACTCGAGCAAAATCAAATCGTTGTTTGAACATTGGATGATCACTAATTATCAAATTAATTAATTTGATTAGATTGATTGATAATATGCTTGTGTGAATACATGGTTGCGATGCATGAATAATGTATATCGGATGGATATTAGATGGGTGGGACAATTTTAGAAATTGTTGTAATAAATTTGATTTATTAAATTGGACCTGCGTGTCCAGCCTTATTACCTCCATATTCTTTGTATTCTCTTCTCACCTATTCCCCTCAATGTAAATGAGGTTTCTTTAGAAGTGTAGTGTAACGGGTAGAAGTGATACATGTGCTAGCGGGAGAGAGAATGGGAGAGATTTGATATAGGATCAATGTGTAAAGTATCCATGCATATCATTATTATTTTATTCATATGCGCTTTATTATGTGTTTAGAATGCATGTTTAAGAGTGTATGATGATGAGACCTTAACAAAGATAATAAATTGGTTGCCAATTCGCACTCGAAAAACCCTCGCAAAATATTAAGCATTTTTCCTTCCATTGAGTGATTCTCACTCAAGATCCGAGACTGGCATTGGCTTGTTGGCCAAAGTCAAGGCCTTTGTCCGTCGAGGATGTGTTTGAATCACTAGATCTTTGTTCCATATTGGTGTCTTGTCCAAGTTGTGGTCGACATTGATTATGAGGCTTTCCATGGTCAATGGGTCGCGCTTGACTGGGATCACTAAGTTTGTTGTGCCAAAGACAAGGCTTAGTTGATTCAGAGGAAAAAGGTCAGGTAATACATTGGATGTATTGGCATATATAAGATATATGTTTCGGCCTTGGATGTACCCCTACCGGATCTAGGAATTGGATTGGATCCAATCGATCTTAGAGGTCTACCTAGTTAATTATCATACAATTTGTTGGCCAAAGTCAAGATTGTGTGATATTTAACGGGATCATGGCCCACTAGGAAACACAGTTTCCCGAGTACTCGACAGAGGGTTAGAGGATCGCCGAAAAATAGTGGGAGGTAAGAATTGAATTTGCAATATTCGTTTAATTACTTGCCATACGCGCTCATTCAAATATCATTCGTCAAATAAATTACATGTTAGTTGGATTAATATTTAAATTGTTGTTTTAATAAATAGTTGGACTATATTCAAACTTAATTTGTAGTTGATTTTATAATTGGATTATAGTAATCAATATAATTGATTTTAATATATTAAAGTATAGTTGATTATATAGTTGGACTATAGTAATCATTATATTAAATAGTACCTGAAATCGTTGATTAAATAGTTGGACTATTAAAATCAAGATAAAATTGGAAGATTGCCATTTAAAACATAATCCTAGGGAAAATGTATTTAAATGGTTTAATTTTCAAATTGGGAATTAAATTTCAGGATGAACCTGGAAAATAATAAGTTACTTTATTTGATAAAATAACATATTATGCCTAAGCCCGGAGTTAAGCAAATAGTAGAGCATAATCTTTGGAAGATTTATGTAATGATAACTTAAGTGCTTAATCCATTAAGCTTGTCGCAGTAGACTCTTTAATTTCTTTATCAGAACTAAGGGTTAGATCCTTAAAGTATGATACTGAAATTGAAGGATCTTCATAAATCTATTTTTAGATTTTAGAAGTACTAAAATTGCAATAATAACTCTTGGAGAGTTAATGACTATTCTCAAGGAGACAAATTCAAATTTTGCAATTAGGCAAGTAGCGCAAGGTGCACCTTACTTCGATGTTCTAGAAGGCCAAGGCTTGGCCAAAGGCTTCTGGAGTGTTGAAACTGGCAAAGGCAAAATCATTATAATCTTCTGGGAAGATAAAGGAATTATCCCAGAATGTCTGCCTAAATGTGGCAAACAGGATCGCGGAAGCGTGAATGCCGTTTGGACAAAGAAGACATGAAGGAATTGAAGAAAGAGCAATGCTCTGACTTCAAATATGTTTGTCAAGATTATGTTCACTACTAGTATTAAAATTAGATTTTAAATACTTAGTGTGGTACATAAAATATATGTATTGATGTTCAGAATCTGTTTTGAAGAGGATACTGACTTCAATAGAGATTAATCTGCGATTTGGAAATGGGACGAAAATCGTTGTTTTAACTGTAGATAGCTAAATTTAAGAACTACACTCGGGTGTGTACCTAAATCTGGAAACTGTTATAATGTAACTAGTTTGACTAGATATATTATCTTATATCAGTGTTTAACCCGCTGCGGGTGAACCCTTATATTTTAGAACACTAAAGTGTTTTATTATATAAAGATGATATTGAGATAAACACATTAGATGTGAATAACAGAGTTTATATTTTGAATATAAAATAAATCTCAAATATATAAAACATGACAAACAAAAGCTCGAACTGATTTGATCAGAAGAAACTGATGTGGCATTGCTGTCTGGGACACAATTAAACAAGACTCGCATATCCACACTTTCGAAGAGTGGGTACTCGGACTGATTTGATTTCATTCAAATAAAGTCAACGAATCTAGTTTATTGGGCAAAGTTCCTAAAACACCTTTACTTGGTAAAAGTGTAAATGCCACCGATCTGTTAGCCCTAGTTCATAGTGAAGCAAGGGGGCCCATGTCTAGCAAGGCTAGATGTGGAAATGAATATTTCGTGACCTTACGGATGTGGCATCGCGTTATGGTTATGTGTCTCTTTTGAAACACAAATCGGAAACTTTTAGAGTTTTCGACACGAAATAGACAAACAGATCGCTATAGTATTATACCGTCACGGTAAGACCGTAATGGAAAATACTTAAGCAATACATTTCTTACATACTTGAAAGAGTATAGTATTCTTTCAATGAGGACTCCTCCCGAAACACGTCAGTTTGACGGTGTGTCAGAACAGAGTAACTGAATTTTGTTGGACATGATAAGGTTAATAATGAGTCGCTCTAAGCTATCATTTCCTTCAATGGATAAGCATAAGTAGTGCAAAACTTATTTAGAATAAGGTTCCATAAAATCTGTTTGACAGATATCATATTAGATATGAACGGGAAAGAAACTGGGTTTCTCATTCCTGAACATTTGGGTATGCTAGGCATATGTTTGGATGATACCAAACTAAAACCCAAATTGGATAAGTGCCAATTGTAGGTTATTCTAGGGATACCAAAGTATAGTACTTATACATCTCACTAGAGAACAATGTAATTGTTGCTCACCATGCGATTTTCCTAAGAGGAATACCGATATGCAGTGGTAAGTGGGAGGATAGTAAAACTCGATGAAAATCAGAGTAATACTATTCAAGGCACCGATTCCTAATGGAACACAAAATGGTTCATCAAGGATGAAACTATACTATTAATCTTTGAATACACAAGAACCGCGTAAGTCGGAGAGAATCAGAAAACAACTTGGGGTATGGGTTTCTGATCTCACCTCATAAAGATGTCAATCTTATTGAGGTATACCAACTGACTACGTATGAGGAAGTGATACAAGGTATCGACTCCCTATTATAACAAAGTGTCATGATATACAAAATGGATTCCATTATATCAACTTAGTTTGGATACTAGTTGATGTGCCGCAAGGCATTGTGCCTATTGGTACTGTATAAGTCTTTAAGGAATACATACATGGATGGCAACATATCAACTTTCTAAGCTAGGCTTGTAACAGAAAGGTATCGTTATCAACATTATGTTGATTATGATTCAATCTTTTACCTGTTGCCATGGTAAATCCATTTGGATAATGCTTGCTGATGCTGCATGTTTCATTTATGAAATATGTCAGCTTAACGGGAAAATCGCTTTCCTGAAAAGGAAACCATTTGGAGGATGTTTACAACATCCTGTGGGTTTTTTCGTAACAAAACTAGCAAACAAGGTTTGCAGGTTGTTCGATCCATGTTTGGATTGAAGCAAGCATAGGTTCTAGGAATTATCATTTTGATGTAATCATAATGGTTTATGATTTAATTGAAAATGAAATGATTCTTGTGTATATAAGAGGGTTAGTGGGAGCGCACTGACAGTGGTTGTCCTATAAATAATGATAATACATCATTTCTTGGAAATGATATTCCCATAATAACAATCGGTGAAAGCTTGGCTTTCGAGAAAACTCTCCGAGAAATCGTACATTGCAAAATGTACGCGACTTGGTGTCTCATACGCTTTTAGCATATGAAGTCACAATAGGCCAATCCAAGTGATAGTCACTGGATTGATGTTAAGAACATCTGTTAGTATCTTAGAGAACTAAGGATGCTGTCTTAATCTGTGGAGAAGGAGAACTTGAAGTGACTGGGATCACTACTGCAAGTTTCCTAAACCAATAAAACGACTATAAGTCACAAACGGTACTATACAATTTGAATAACGGAACAGTGAGCTGGAAATCTTCCCATCAAGATACTGTTACCGAATAAACAACAAATGCGGGTTATTGATGCAGCTGAGGCGGCAATAGAAGCCTTCTGGGTCAGTAATAAATCTAATTAGATTAGATATAATTCTGTTAGCAGTTGAGCTAGGCTTGAGCACAGGCTAAAGAATTAATGGTCTCATCAACGATCCAGATACATACTTCAATATTCATCTGATTCGTTCGGATCATACATCGTGGCGATGTGATGATCGAATAAATCGCATCAGATGATAATCATGCAAATCCCCTGACGAAAGCATTTCTCAGCAGATTGAGCCAACCGTACATAGTTCGGGTGTAAGACACTCGAGTGACTGGCTATAGGTCAAGTGGGAGATTGTTGGACAATTATGACCCATAGCGTCACTATTTGTACAGATCATGGTGTTGTTGTAAAAAATTAACTATGTGACAAGGAGATTGCACTCTTATCATTTGTGATTAGATCACCTAGATGTAAAATGATGAGAGGTCCTTGTGATTTGTTCTGGATGGAGAATGATATGAGACAGTATCAGTCCACGTAGGATAAATCATTAAATATCCTAGTCATAGTATTATCGAGATTGGACATCGATAAATACGTAAAAGACTAGTATTACACTTGTTCGCGTTGTGAGGGCACAACGCTAGTTCTCATATATTTGGGTATAGTAGACTCATGGAAAGTGTAATAGGAGATTGTGTTTTACCGATGGTACGGAAAACAGCTTCGCTCTGGATAGACCCCCCTCGGAATTCCATTGGTAGTATGACTATGTGTCTACGGAAGTCCGAAATCAGGGTAGGTGTATTTGGTCTTAACCTGAGACTTGCACCGCTAATACTTGCGACATCAATATTAACTTTGGTTGCGGTCGTCCAGGACTTTAACAGGTTCTGTGTACGCCAATGCTGGGTATATTGAGAATCGTAGTGTGTTGGGTGTGATGTCAAGACAGAAGTATCACTCAAGTCATAGTGGAGATATGGTCACGTAGGATACGGGACTGGTTCTCTCTAAAACTGCAGCTATCCGGATAAAATGACAAGGTCAGGTTTTATCCGATTATAGAGACTAGTTACCAGACATCCGACATGTGTTTCGTTCGGGCAGACACATTCCAGCCCAGGCCTAGCACGTGATCATCCGATACTGGACGAAATATGCAATACTACGTATACTACGCCTGATATAGATCCTTTAATCTTAAGGATATTTATTGAGAATTGGGTAGGCATGACGCTTTGTAGAAGCCAACCTTGTCTTATAAATCGGTAAAACGTTAGTACTAGGTACTTATGTGTTCGGATAGTTCGACGACCGTATTTACTGCCAACATATCCAGGGATCTCATGGGTCGCTTCCGAAGATTCACCGATGACGTATGACTCGCACTCTAAATTAATTAATCTGGATTAATTAGAGAGAGAGAAAATTAATCTGGGATTAATTGCGGAGATATTTTTATTTGGATAAAATATCATTTAAAGAGAGAGAACGATTAATTTTGAATTAATCGAGAAATTAATATATTTGATGTATTAACCAAATTGGATTTCGACACGGAATTAAAATATATTTTAATTCGGGCGAGCTAATTAATTTAGAATTAATTCGTTAGCGACGTCAATAGTGATTTCGCTAGGCGTAATCATTTAATTACGACGCAACGGAAAATTCGTTAATTTAGAATTAGCGAACCCGAGCCCGGGATTATTTGAAGCGCATTCGCATTTCGAATTCGAGCGCGGCACGCAAGTCAAATCAAGCGTCAAACAGCTAGTCGCATCAAGCGTCAATCACTTGTCACTTTGAGTGATGTGACTTGACAACTGTGATTGAATGTGATTTAGTGATGTTGGTAGTTGGAGCCATTTGGCTTGACTTTTGAAAGAGAAAAAGTTGTATATTTATTTGTTTTTAGAAAACAAAATTAATTACACTTTTTCTCTCACACACATATCTCTCTCTCACTCTTTCTTCTTCCTCTCCATACGCCCAAGGGGCCAAAAACCTTCTGGTTTTTTTCTGTCAAAATGCGAGAGATAAAGGAAACCAAGAGTGGGATTTTGTGGCAAAATCACAAGTGCTAGCACACTTACGAGACATGCGAAGGTGATAGGGAAGGTCCACCCATGAGCCGGGAATCGTTCGACGAAGCTGGGAGCTTGACGAAGTTGATCCAAAAGGCCGAAACCAGTGAGCACTGGCAGTGAACTGCGAGCAGTCCAAGTGGCAGAAATTTAGTTTGTTGCTTACCGCATCGCTCAACTGCTCGATGTAAGTATTCCGCAATTTCTTTGTTTGTATTCGCACATATTTCATGCTTATTATTGATCTTGGGACCTTAATAGAAACCAACATCTTGTTTCTCTATTTTAAAGTCCTTGTTCAAGCTGACAAGTAGGGAACACGTGCAATTATATGCGCTTGAGCCTCACGCGCCGTATCTTCTTCAACAGTCTTGACAATACCAATGGCGACGAAATGCTCAGATTTATCAGTTATTTGTCCCTTATTCGCATCAAGTTCCACATCTGGTCTTTTTTGGGGTTTTGTCATGGGTGATTTGGCAAGTTTTCTTTAGATGTTTTGAACTGTTATGGAATAGTTTAACCTTTTCTCGTTGTGCATTTTCCAACGATGTTAAACAATCCAAACTTTTGCATCTATTCTCGTTGTGCATTCTCCAACGACGTTAAAACATCAAAGTCACCATATATGTTCCTACTGTGTATTCTCCAGTAGTGTTTTAAACCCCTAATCTCTATGTGGACTTGTGCTAGTTTCATTTGTAACAAGCTTGATGCATATGATATGTATGCTCCAGCTTGAGGGGGAATGTTAGTTATTGTTAGAATCCCTAAATTAATGTTAGAATCATAATCAAAGTCATCCAAAGATATGATTATGATTCTGCATATCTCTAAGAAATTTTTACATAATCATTGAGATATGATTATGTAATCTTAATGATTATTAGTATATTTACTTTCTATATTTAATTTAATGTAATGCCTATATAAATACATATCTCTTGTAATTCTAAGTATCTAAGAAATATAAAATCTTTTTATTTCTTTACAGCTTTACTTACTACTGCCCACACACTTAACATAGTTCCATCAAAAGTTGTTTCTACGACTCCAATATCAAATATGGTACAATAGATATCCAAGTCTTAATGATTTAAAGATTTGAGGTTATCCTACATACATTAGAGTTGCGTTGTAGGATATGCTAGCACCAATGGGGTATAAATACAAGTTCGTTGGATATCTTGAAAATTATTTGGATATCAATTCTATGATCCTGAGCAATGAAATGTATTTGTTGCTCGTTTTGTCACTTTTCTTGAAAATGAATTTTTGAGAGAAAATGGGAATTGTAGAAAAGTTGAATTTAATGAGTTTGATCCCAATATTAAGGAACCTGAGATGGAACCAGAGATCCAATTCGGTGGAGGATCTACAAACACAGGCTCCACGTAGGTCGAATAGAATATTAAGGTCTCATGAGAGATTATTTTTAACATTTGATGTGAGCCTTGACGTTCTCCTCTCGAATCCGAATACGTATAAATAATCGATATTAGATATCAATTAGGGAAAATGACAGGAAGCCATTTAGTCCGAAATGGATTCTATGCATGACAATCAAGTCTGGGACTTTGTTTAACTTTCTAAATGAATTAAACATATTGGCTATAAATGGGTTTATAAAAGGAAGCGAGGGCCCGATGGAAATGTGGAAACCTTTAAGGCTCGAGTGGTAGAGTAAGGTTACACTCAATGTCCTGGGATTGACTATGGGGAAATTTTTCACCAGTAGCCATGCTAAAATCCATTAGGATTCTGTTAGCAATTGTTGTATATCATGATTACGAGATATGGCAGATGGATGTTAAACCGCTTTCCTAAATAGATTCTCGATAAGGATATATATATGGAACAACCAGAGGGTTTCATATCCAGTGAGACTTCAACTTGGTTGTAATCTCCAGAAGTCTATTTATGGACTTAAACAGGCATCCTGAAGCTAGAATCGTCGTTTTGAAGAGATAATAGATTATCTGGATTCATCAAGAACAAGGAAGAACCGCGTGTTTATAAGAAAGTTAGTGTGAGCATGATAGTATTCATTGTTTTGTATGCAGACGATAACCTTATCATTGGGAATGATATAAGATTGATGCAATGTGTGAAAGCCTACTGTAGACATGGTACATATGTCTAAGACGCTGTCCGAGATCGCGGCCCGATCGGGGAGTACGGAATAGCCCGCGGGGGACTAAACCGGAGAATAAAAGAGTCGCCACCAAGTGTGAAGTGGGAAATGATTTAAGGCCGCACTCACCCCTCGCAAGGGAAGACCTCAAACCGTTGGGTTCGGAATGGTCCCTTACTTATGCCAATTGTAATGAAAGGATTTATGCAATAGTATAACCAAGTCTTATGAAACACATGCAAGAAAATTTAATCAACACCCAAGTTTGCACACACATAAAAGTAAATAAAATAAAAACGAGCGCATAATTCCATAAACATATCAAATAAATAAATTAATACGAAAATATAAATAAATAATAACGGTAAAAGCGTCAATAATAAAGTGAGATGATTAAGTATGTAATGCAAAAGAAATGACCAAAGAAGCAAACATGCATGAAACATGAGGAAGAGAAGTCGATTCACTGCATGCAAGTTCATGCAACATTCAGAAACACGTTCGAATGATAAACAGAATGCATGCGTTCGAGTAGCATTTGGAAACGCGTTCGAATGAGATAAGGCCGAATGCATGCGTTTGAGTAGCGTTTGAGAACGCGTTCGAACGAGATTTCCAAAGTGGTATCTAAAATGACACAAACACATGCGTGAATGTTTCTCAAGCGGTACGAGGAGTTGTACCCCAAGTACAGATCGCACTACCATCCATTCGGATTCGGCTACAGAATATATGTCTGGGTTTCCATCCGATATACCACAAGGGGCAACACTCAAGCATTAACACGGCATGAATGCGAAAATGAAAAATGAAAAAAACAAAAAAAAAATAGATAAATAGAGAAATCAATAGAAGAAGGGCGCGGTAAACTATTGTAAAGGTAGCCTTTAGGCATTTCGCTCGAATAGATGACATTTAATCTTATATGATTAACCCATGCGCACGAGATAACAATACATGGATAAACAAAGCAATAACATATGGAAAGTAAATAACGGAATGATAAAAGAGATGTGACCAAGGCCGACATCTATATGGGACCTTATACGCCTGATTGAACGTATTTCGCATTCAATCAAGTATACTTCGTCCGGGGCGGCAAAACATCGCGGTAAAGGTAGCCTTTAGGCATTTCACTCGAATATAGAACCTTTAACCCGCATGATTAGCCCATGCGCACTAGATAAAAATGCATGAATAAATAAAGCAATAATACGCAAAAAGTAAATGATGGAATAATAAAAAGGGGCGCGGAAAACTGTGGTAAAAGTAGCCTTTAGGCATTTCCCTCGAATGGAGGACCTTTAACCCAACATGATTAACCCATGCGCACGAGATAACAATACATGGATAAACAAAGCAATAACATACGGAAAGTAAATAACGGAATGATAAAAGAGATGCGACCAAGGCCGACATCTATATGGGACCTCATACGCCCGATTGAACGTATTTCGCATTCAATCAAGCATACTTCGACTGGCGCGACAAAACATCACGGTAAAGGTAGCCTTTAGGCATTTTCCTCGAATAGAGGACCTTTAACCCAAATGATTAGCCCATGCGCACTAGATAACAATGCATGAATAAACAAAGAAATAATACTCAAAAAGAAAATGACGGAATAATAAAAAGGGGCGCGGCAAACTGTGGTAAAAGTAGCCTTTAGGCATTTCCCTCGAATGGAGGACTTTAACCCAACATGATTAGCCCATGCGCACTAGATAACTATGCATGAATAAACAAAGCAATAATACGCAAAAAGTAAATAACATAATAATAAAAGATATGCGACAAGGCCGACATCTATATGGGACTTCGTATGCCGACTGAACATATTTCACATTCAATCAAGCATAGTTCGTCCGGCACGGCAAAACATCATGGTAAAGGTAGCATTTAGGCATTTCCCTCGACTGGAGGACCTTTAACCCAACATGATTAGCCCATGCGCACTAGATTAACAATGCATAAATAAACAAATAAATATAATGGAATAATAAAACATAAACAATAAACAACGAGCCCCCATTAACAAATCATAAAACACGTAGCCACACACTCAAACAAAAAGCTAGACACTCACACGCCCCTGAACCATTGACCAAAAACTGATCAAATAGCCCCTAAAAAAAACCAAACCAAACCAGCCCCTAGAATCAACACCGACAACCAGGCCAACAACCCTCAACCAAATAAAAATTCATCACCGACAACCAGTCAGCCACGTAAAAACAATAGCCCACCACCGACACAGCCAGTTGCAAAAATAGTGAAGGAAACCGCGGAAAATAATGAAGAAAACATTCCAAAACAGTGAAGAAAAATGCAGTCCAAAACAGCAAAGAAAATAGAGAAATCAGCGGCTCAAAACAGTGAAACAGCGAATAAAATATTGAACCGGCGAACCAAAAATAACAACGAAAATGTTAACCCTTTCGGCGACGTCCCAATGCACTCCCGAGAAGCGACTTAAAAGGTAAGACCTGAGGGCACCCTTTGTTATATTTTATTTTGTCGTCTTGGAAATGGCATGCTTCGTTGGACGTGGAATACGTCCAACCAGGCATGCGAAGTTCTACATTAAAAACGGCCAAATTATTTGGTCATATATTTATTATTCCGCATTTATTTTGTGCTATTTATCTTTATTGTTATTTCACATGTTTGTCTCTTCGGTTATTTATGGTTATATGAGTTAACATATTTCATGTATGTCAATATTGGGTTAGTGATTGAGTGTTGCCTCTCGTGGTATATCGGATGGAAACCCTTACATAAATTCCATAGCCGAGTCGGAATGGACATTAGTGCGGTATGTACATGGGATACAACTACATGTACCGCTTGGGGAAACACTCACGCATGTGCTTATGTCACTTTAGATACCACTTTGGTAATCTCGTTCGAACACGTTCTCAAATGCTACACGAACGTATGCATTATGTCTCACTCCGTTCGAACGGGTTTCTGAATGCTACTCGAACATGTGCATTAAGACTTACCCTGTTCGAACGTGTTTCCGAATGCTACTCGAACGCATGTATTCTGCCTCAATTACGTTCGAACGCATTTCCGAATGCTACACGAACGTATGCATTCTGCCTCACTCCGTTCCAACGCGTTTCCGAACGCTACTCGATTGTGCATGCATTCTGTTTTACCATGCATCATATCCCATACCGTTCGAATGCATTTCTGAACGCTACTTGAACGTGCATGTATTATATTTTACCATGCATCATATCATATACGTTCGAACGCGTTTCTGAACGCTACACGAATGCGCATACAGTGGACAAACCTTTTTTTTATCATATTTTATGCATGCTTGCCTCTTTAGTTATTTCTTTTTTGAATTACGTATTTACTCATCTCTCTTTATATTAACGCTTTTACTGTTATTATTTATTTAATTTTCGCACTTCTTTGTTTAATATGTTTATGTAATCATGCATTTGCCTTTATTTTATTTACGTTTATGGGTGTGGAAACTTGTGTGTTGATTAAATTATCTTGCATGTGTTGCATAAGATTTGGTTATATTATTGCATAAATCCTTTCATTACAATTGGCATAAGTAAGGGACCATTCTGAACCAAACGGTTTGAGGTATTCCCTTGCGGGGGGTGAGTGCGGCCTTAAATCATTTCCCAATTCACACTGGGTGGCGACTCCATTTATTCTCCGGTTTAGTCCCCCGAGGGCTACTCCGTACTCCCAACGGGCCGCGAGCCCGGATAGCGTCGCCCAATCTCAGTTCACACAGTCTGGCAACTCCACTGGGGATAGAGGATCGGCCCCGAAATAATATCTTATAATGTTTGTGATTTTTTCTTTAGTTAACCTTGTCTCATATATTTTGCATACATTTTCTTACCTTGATGGCATCATCTTTCGTGAAGTCATTTTCGCTCGAAGCAGCGGATCGTTATGTGGTATCATCACTTGTTGGCAAGTACCTTAGGGTATAAAAAAGGGTGTGCTCACTTGGTCGCTTGAACCCTTGAGTGGGGAGGCTAGTTGTGGGCATCCTTTCACCAGCGGGAGCCTTTATCCATACCATTGTAAGCCTATATTTGAACCATAGTTGTATGTCATATAGAAGCCACCCATTTATGCTTGTGTTTGGGACCATCATCATTTGGATCCATTTGGGCTTCTCAATCATAAGATACTAACTTGTTGGGCCATTTAAACTGGGACTAGTTTAGTCTTATGATGATTGGGCCAAAAGTTTTCAAAATGACGATGGGCCAATTTGTGTTTGGGACCCCTATCATTTGAAGTTGTTTAGCCACTTTATTGCAAAAGTGTAAACTTGTTGGGCCTCGCAATAATATGATTGAATGATTTGAAATGATAATGGGTCAACTTGTATGAAAGCCTTGATGGACTTAGAAAATCTAATCATAATCCAAATATGCTAGAAGCATGAGTCTGATATCCACAATGGCATTCATCCAGGAAGGATACGCCTTGTTACGGCATATTTGTATACTTTTGGATGCTTCCAAGTTCATCCCAATGATCGTGATTACCGAAGGCCCAATTCGTCGTTCCTAGACAATGGCACGATCCCTATAATAGGCTTAGTCCATGTTGTAAATGGGCGGTCTTTGTCTTTTACCGATGGAAAGGGACTGAGGTAGCCAAGGTTCACCCATGTAGCGTAGGAGAGATGATTTTGTGTACCTCACATTGGTGTATGGAATAAGACATACCTAAGACAGAAATGGACTTACCACGGGTGTGGGAGAAATATGGTCGGAAGGATATATATTGTTTTGATAACCATTGCATCACATGCATCCCATGCATACATGCATCTTGTTAACCCATAAAAGCCATCATTGATATCTGTTGGGTTAGAGAAAGAAAGATTTGTCAAGAAGAGTTTAGCAAACATGGATATCCGGGAAAAGGAAACCAAGAAACAGAAAACCTTATTGCAAGAATAGAAATACCATTGGGGGTCCTTCAGCAAAAAAAAAGAGAAATTTTTTTTTTAAAAAATTTGATTGTTTTGAGTTTTTAATAGTTACTCATAAGTCTGATGATGAAATGGTTTGCTTTAGGGTGAAATCTTAGAAACGATAAGTTCTTGATGCGTTTTTATCTGATACTTTGAGAAATTGATCTATGTTAGACTCGTAAGCACTTGATTATGGTTCTTAGCAGTGAAAACCTGAGTAGTTAGCAAAGTGACTAGTTGAAGAAATTGCAGGTCGGTGAATGACCGTTTGCTTAGATGTTTATCTTGATTTGCTTGTGTTATGATGTGTGGTATGGTTGAAAATAAAAGAAAAGTCCCTTAAAAAAAAAATATAAACCACCTATAACCGATAAGCGTGAAGCTACCCATTGTCGAGTATTAGGACCACCATGAGGAGAAATTCTAGCTTAAAGGGTTGGTGTGTTGAAGAAAAAAGCAAAAAAAAAAGTTCAAAACGAAAAGAAAAAAAAAAGAGACAAAGGAAAAGAAAAATAAAACCATACCACATTGAGCACGGAAAAGCAACTGCAGAGCATAACTGAGACATCTTGGTTGGTTTGACCCATCGATCTCGATTTTTGAAACGAAATCATTGAGTTGGCTTACTTAATGATCAAGCTGTGAAAGAACCATTGCACACACACTTTGAGTCTGGCTTAGATCATTTATTCAAAGACTTGGATTTGAGTTGCATTGAGTGTTTTGAAGGTTATCTGGTTTTAATACTGGCAATTCTTTGAGGGTAATAGTATGTATAACTATTGAGACTAGTTTATAGCTTGTAATATAGTATGATGATTTGGAATGCCATATCATGTGGTTCACCTTGACCTAGTGCAAACAGCGGAGAGCATAAAGCTAAACCAAGACTGAGGGCGACCAGTCTACCACCTCGTGAATCAAGGACATAACGAGATCTTGAGTCATAGGACTGAAGAGAACTGAGCAATCACCAGAAGAGAAATGGAAGAAGGAAATTATAAGCAGGCCCAGGGGGCGACTAAAGACATTCATAGGCAAAGGGCACCAAAGGGCACAAGGAAGTCCTGGCCCATCAGAATAGGAAATACATCCATGCATACTTGCATACACGTCAAATACATGCAATTTTTGTTTGATGTTCGCAGGTTTTTGAAGAGAAAAGGAAAACGCGGCAAGGACAACCTGTTTTGGAATTAATCCTAGGGTCAAGGCCCATATTATCAGCAGTTTCGGGAATGAATCCCAGGGTCGAGGTCCATATTATCGGCAGTTTCGGGAATGAATCCCAGGGTCGAGGATCACATTATCAATAGTTTTGGGAATGAATCCCAGGGTCGAGTCCCACATTATAAACTCAATTCGGGAACAAAGCCCACTCTTAACATAGTTCAGGAACAAAGCCCACACTCAGTAAAGTTTGGGAACAAAGCCCAGGGAATAAAGCCCACACTCAGCTCAATTCGAGAACAAGAACCTCAGCTCAATTCGGGAACAATACCCTCATCTCAATTCGGGAACAAGACCCTCAATCTCAATTCGGGAATAAGACCCTCAACTCAACGGGAACAATACCCACAACTAGATTCGGGAACAAGACCCACAACTCGATTCGGGAACAAGACCCTCAATTCGATTCAGGAACAAGACCCTCAACTCAGTGGGAACAATACCCACAACTCGATTCGGGAACAAGACCCTCAATCTCAATTCGGGAACAAGACCCTCATCTCAATTTGGGAACAAGACCCTCAATCTCAATACAAGAACAAGACCATCATCTCAATTGGGGAACAAGACCTTCAACTCAATTCGGGAACAAGATGTTGGAGTTCAATCAAGTCCCAAAGATCACAAATCATGCATAAAAACGAGTATGAACACATCAAAGGAGGTGCGGAATATACTCACATTGAATTTCGGTTTTGATGAAATGAAGAACAAGACCCATTTTCGCACTGCATGTTGCTCGGTTTTGGTCCTGTGAACTGCTGTGGACGCACGGTTGGGGCTGTGAAAGTCTCCTCCATGTTCGGCCATTGAAGACTCCATTGAAGCTCCAAGCTTCAAGCTTCCATGCTCAAAGAATCACTTCCCTATCACCTATGTATCACTCATGGTGTGCTAGCACTAAGTCTCCTTCAATTTGCTTCTCAAATGTTTCGGTGAAACCAGAAAAAATCAAGAAGAAATCGGCTTGAAGCCGTGAAGGAGAGAAGAAGAAAAGGGAGGGAGATGAGAGAAACCGTATATTGCCTTGCATGTTGGAGAGAGAGAATGATAAGTTAATATATATCTTTATTACATTTACCAAGTAAATTAAATAAAATATAATATTTACTTTTAATTCAAAAGTCAAAAAATAAAAAGCAATAAGCTTTCCATCATTTCAACTTTTTACTTTAAGTCACATCACATCACTTTAATAAAGTGACATGTTGTCAAGTCACATCACTCAAAGTGACAATTGATTTGACGCATGATGTGACAAACGATTTGACGCTTGATGTGACTCGCGTGCCGCGCTCGAATTCGAAATGCGAATGCGCTCGCAATCACTCTCGGGCTCGGGTTCGCTAATTCCAAATTAACGAATTTTCCGTCGCGTCGTAATTAAATGATTACGCCTAGCGAAATCACTATTCACGTCGCTAACGAATTAATTCTAAATTAATTCGTTCGCCCGAATTAAAATCTAATTTTAATTCCGCGTCAAAATCCAATTTCGATTAATATATCGAATATATTAATTTATCGATTAATTCCAAATTAATCGTTCTCTCTCTTTAATTAATATTTTATCCCAGATAAAATATCTCCGCAAATAATCCCAGATTAATTTTCTCTCTCATCGAATTAATCCCAGATTAATTCTATCTCTCTCTTCTAATTAATCCCAGATTAATCAAAGTGCGAGTCATACGTCATCGGTGAATCTTCAGGAAGCGACCCATGAGATCTCCGGATATGTTGGCAGTAAATACGGTCGTCGGACTATCCGAACACGTAAGTACCTCGTACTACGTTTATACCGATTTACAAGACAAGGTTGGCTTCTAGCAAAGCGCCATGCCTACCCAATTCTCCAGAAATATTCTTACAGGAATATAGATCTGTATCAAGCGTAGTATACTAAGTATTGTGCATGTCGGTCCAGTATCGGATAATCACGTGCTAGGGCTGGGGCTGGATAAGTGTCTACCCCGTCCGAAGCACATATCGGATGTCTGGTAACATAGTCTCTATAATCTGATATACATGACCTGGTCACAATATCCCGATTGGTTGCGCAACACTCAAGAGCACTAGTACCGTATCCTGCGTGACATCAACTCCAATATGACTGAAGTGACACTTCCGTCTTGACATCACACCCAATACTCTACGACTCTCTGATAAACCCAGAAGTGGTGTACTCAGAACTTGTTAAAAGTCCCCTACCACCAAAACCAAAGTTTATCGATTATCGTAAGTATTAGCGATGCAAGTCTCAGGTTAAGACTATACACACCTACCTTGATTTCGGCCTCCCATAGACACATAGTCATAATACCAATGGGATTCCGAGGGGTCTATCCAGAGCGAAACTGTTTCCCCGTACCATCGGTGAAACACGACCTCCTATCGCACTTGCATAAGTATCCAATACTTATATATATGAGAACTATGTCGTTGTGCCCTCACAACGCACACAAGTGCAATACTAGCCTATTCCGCATTATCGATGTCCAGTCTCGATAATACTACGGCTAGGGATATTTAATGATTAATCCTTCGTGGACTGATACTGTCTCATATCATCTCAATCCAGGAACTAATCATAGGGGACCTCTCTTCATTTATATATCTATGGTGATCTAATCACAAATGATGAGAGTGCAATTTCCTTATTACATAGTTAATTTGCTACAACAACACAATGATCTGTGCAAATAGTGACGCTATGGGTCATATTATCCAACAATCTCCCACTTGGCACATAGCCAGTCACTCGAGTGCCTAACACCCGAACTATGTACAATTCGCTCAAATTGCTGAGGAAAGGTTTTCGTCAGCGGATTTGCTTTTATCGTCTGACGCGATTTACACGATCATCACATCGCCACGATGTATGATCCGAACGAATCAGATGATATAGAAGTATATATCTGGATCGTCGATGAGACCTTTAATTCTTTAGCCTGTGCTGACGCCTAGCTCAGCTGCTAACAGAACTATATCTAATCTAATTAGATTTATTATCGATCCAAATGGCTTCTATTGCTGCCTCAGCTGCAGCAATAATCCGCATTTGTTGTTTATTCGGCAACAGTTATCTTGCTAGGAAGATTTCCAGCTCACTGTCCCTGTTATTCAAACTTTATAGTACCGCAGTATTTTAATTGTTTGGAAACTTGCAGTAGTGATCCCAGTCACTACAAGTTCTCCTTCTCCATAGTTTAAGATAGCATCTTTAGTTCTCTGAGATACTAACAGATGTTCTCAACTTCAATCCAGTGACTATCACTTGGATTGACCTGATCGTGACTCCATATGCTCGAAGCGTATGAGACACCAATACAAGTACATTTTAAATGTACAATTTCTTGGATTGACCTGATCGTGACTCCATATGCTCGAAGCGTATGAGACACCAATACAAGTACATTTTAAATATACAATTTCCCAGAGAGTGTTAACAACTTCTAATCTATCCCAGTAGATCTTTATTCCTTGAATAAAGGTTGTTACTCCCCAGAATTCTACGGAGAATTTCTATGAAAGCCAAGCTTTCACCAATTGTTTTATGGGAATTTTCACTGTCAGTGCGCCCTCCCACTAACCTCCTTATATACACAAGAATTATTTCGTTTTGAGTTAAATCATAAACCATTATGATTATTTCAAAACGTCAGTTCCAAGAACCTTATGCTTGCTTCAATCCAAACATGGATTGAATAATCCGCAAACCTTGTTTGTCGGTTATACAAAATCGTCAGAATGTTATAAACATTCTCCAAAAGGTTTCCTTTTCAGGAAAGCGATTTTGATTTGTAACTGACATATTTCATAAATGAAATATACAGTTATCAACAAGCATCTTCAAAATGGATTTACCATGGCAACAGGTAAAAGGTTGAACCGTTTTAACACAATGTTGATAACGATACCTTTCCGTCAAAAGCCTAGCTTTGTACGTTGGTATGTTGCCATCCATGTATGTCTTCTTGAAGACGTTAAATGTACCATAGGCACAATGCCTTATGGTACAACAACTAGTATCCAAAATAGTTGTTATACATGGAATCCATTTCGGATTCATGGCACTTTGCCGTAACAGAGAGTCGATACCTCGTATCACTTCCTCTAAACGTAGTCGGATGGTACACCTCCATAAGATTGACATCTTAATGAGGTTAGATCAGAAACCCATACCCTAGGTTGTTTTCTGACTCTATCCGATCTACGAAGTTTCTTGTGTATTTGAAGATTAATGGTACAGATTCATCATTGATGAACTGTTTGTGTTTCATTAAGGACTTCGTGCTTTGAATAGTATTACTCCGATTTTCATCGAGTATCACTATCCTCCCACTGACCACTGCATATCGTTATTCCTCTCAGGAAAACCGCATGGTGAGCAACAATCATATTGTTCTCATGTGAGATTTACAAGTACTATACTTAAGGTTTCCCTTAGGATAACCTATATTGGCACTTATCCAATTTGGGTTTTTAGTTTGGTATCATCCAAACGTTATGCCTGGCATACCCAAATTATTAGGAGTAAGAAACCCCGTTTCTTTCATGTTCATATCCTATATGATATCTGTCAAACAGATTTATATGGAACCTTATTCTAAATAAGTTTTGCACTGTTAATACATATCCTGTTTGAAGGAAATGATAGCTCAGAGCGACTCGTGACAAACCTTATCATGTCCAACAAAATTCGGTTTTAGTTCGGACACACCGTCTAACTGACGTGTCTCGTTTAATTGTGTCCTAGACAACAATGCCATAAATAAGTCTCTATTGATCAAATCAATTTGAGCTATTTATTTGTCATTTATATGTTTGAGATTTTATTATATTCAAAATATAAATTCTGTTATTTACATCTAATGTATTTATCTCAGTATCATCTTTATATAATAAAACACTTTAGTGTTTTAGATATAAAAGGTTCACCCGCAGTGGGTTAAACACTGATAAAGAGATAATGTTTCTAGTCAAACTAGTTACATTATAACAGTTCCTAATTTAAGTACACACCCAAAGGGTAGTTCCTAAACTTAGGTATCTACGGTCGAAACAGCGACTTTCGTCCCGTTTCCGATTCGCAGAGAAATCTCAGCTTGAAGTCAGAATCCTGCTCAAAGCAGATTCTGAATATCAATACATATATATTTTATGTTCCACAATAAGTATTTAAAATCTAATTTCAATACTAGGGTGAACATAACTTAGACAAATATATTTAAAGTCAGAGCCTCGCCCTTTTCTTAATTCTTCGTGTCTTCCATATCCAAATGGCAGTCACTTTGGTATATATCAATATCCTTTTCAATATTTTAGGAACCTTAGGCCAAGCCTTGGGTTTTTAGAATATCGAAACGATGTGCACCTCGTGCTACATCCCCAATTGCAAACTTTGACTTATCTCCTCGAGAATAGTCAATTAATCTTCAAGAATTATAATTGCAATTTAATACTTCTTAAATCAAAAAATTAGATTTATGACAAGTATATTAAATTAAGCATTAAAGTCATCATCACATAAATCTTCCAAAGATTTTATGCTCACTTATTTGCTTAATTTTGGGCTTAAGGTATAATGATGTATTTTATCAAATAAAGTAACCTATTATTTATTCCCAATTTGAAAATTAAATCATTTAAAATATTTTAATCCCAGATTATATTTTAAATATCCAACTTTTCAATCTATCTGTTACAATAGTCCAACTATTTAACCAACGATTAGTGGTACTATATATATTATAATGATTATAATAGTCCAACTATATAATCAAATATAATCCAAATAATTAACCTCAATTACATTGATTACTATAATCCAATTATAAAATCAACTGTAAACTGAAATTAATTAATTCAAATATATTGATTAATATAATCCAATTATATATAATCAAGATATATACAGTCCAACTGTTTACTAAAACAACAATTTAAATATTAGTCTAACTAACATTTAAATAACGACGAAATAATTTAAATGAGCGTGTTTAGCGAGTATTCGAACGAATGTTGCAAATTCAATACTTGCCTCCCGCTATTTTTCGTCGAGCCTCTAACCCTCTGTGGAGTACTCGGGGGAAACCGCGTTTCCTAGTGGGCTAGGATCCCGTTAAATAACACACAACCTTGACTTTGGCCAATAAAAGCTGTATGCTATTTAACTTAGGTAGATCTCTATGATCAATTGGATCTCATCCAATTCCTAGATCCGGTTAGGTGGACATCCAAGTCCGAAACATATGTATAATGTCAATGTATCCATTACATTTTCCTAACCCTATCCTCTGAATCATCTAGGCCTTGGCTTTGGCCAAAAACAAACCTAATGATTCCAGTTAAGCGGGACCCATTGACGAGGAAAGTTTCGTAATCAATGTCATTGGACAAAAAATGATCTGACTTTGGCCAATAAAAATCACGATTGGACAAGACACCGATATGCAACAAAACTCTCATGATTCAAGTACATCCTTGATGACAAAGGTCTTGACTTTGGTCAATAAAAACCAATGCCAACTTCGGATCTTGAACAAGAATCATTCAATGGAAGGATATTGCTTAATATAAAACGAGGGTTTTTCGCGTGCAAATTGGCTACCAATTTAATATCTTTGTTAAGGTCTCATCATCATACACCCTTAAACATGCATTCTAAATACATAATAAAGCGGTATGAAATAATAATAATGATATGCGGATGGAACTTAACACATTGATCCTAGATCAAATCTCTCCCTTTCTCACTCAAGCTAGCACTGTCTACTACTTCTACCCGTTACCACTACACTTCTAAAGAAACCTCTTTTACATGGAGGGGAATAGGTGAGAAGAGAACACAAAGAAATAGGAGATAAGGCTGGACACGCAGGTCCAATTAATAAATCAAATTTATTACAATTTCCAAAATCGCCCCACCCCGGCTAATATCCATCCGATATACATTATTCAAACATCACAAACCATGTATTCATACAAGCATGTTATCAATCAATCTAATCAAATTAATTAATCTTGATAATTAGTGATCATCCATGTTCAAACAAAGATTTGATTTTGTTCGAGTCAAACTCGTATTGCGAACACGTACTCAAAGTACGATTTCTACTAATTAAATTAAATTACATGATTTAAATCCAATTTAATACGTATTTAACTGTAATTCATTATTTAATTCCAAATTAAATATTACACTTTATAAAATAAACCTTACGACTTAAATTCCAAATTTAATCGTTACGGGTCTCAAAGCCCGATAATATCTAATATTAATTTAATTAAAGTCCAATGGGCTTTTAATTAATTCTTGAGGCGTGGACTTTTGGTCAACTCGGGTCAACCCCGCAACCAAAGTCAATAAAGTTGGGAGTTACCCCATAAGCTTTAAATAATTTGGCCCATTAGGCCCAATTAAATAATTAAGGTCCATTAAGTCATAATGGACCTTTTGGATTCGGTTTTGGGCCTAATTGGATCCAACCAATTTTGCCTAAACCCAACTTTGTTACAACAAAGCCCAAAAGCCCAATTACAACCTAACAAGCCCAATTTCCAAAATCAAGCCCAAATAATTAACTTATAAAATTCCAAATTTCACAATTAATTAACCTAAGTGTAAACCACAATCAATTACCCAATTAACATTTCTAAACATCAATTAGCCTAACTAATCATGCACTTTAACAACCAAATAGTGTCCAACACAATTCAATTAAAATCAAACCCAATTTACATGCTTTCAAGTCTCGGCAATTAGGGGTTTTTCAATTCGATTCGGTTTCAATCCAATTGAATCCACAATCATCATTTCCCAAATCAGTTTAACTCATCTCCAATGAATCAAACAACAAAAATCACCATGAATTTCATGTTCATAAGATTCGGCCAAGCCACTTTAAAAGGGAAAAAATGTTCTAAATCAAATTCAATCCAATTGAACTTCAAAACAACATTAACCAATTGTTTAAGTCATCCAATGATCAAACAAAACAAAATTACAAAGACAATTAGGGTTATGCAATTTTCGGCCAAGCCTTCAATTGGGGAAAATTGAATCCAATCCAATTTCACGAAATTGATCACACACAATCTCAATTAAACATGTTCTAAGCATACTTAAACATCCAATTCAATTAAAACATGCTCAAACACATTTTACCCAATTTCAAGTTTCATGTTCAACCTAAAGAATTGGGGAAAATTGATCTAATCCAATTTTCTTGAAATTGATCATGCACAACTTCAATTCAACGTCATTCAAGCATACTTCATCAAACAATTCAACCAAATCATGCCTAAATCGAGTTTACCCAAATCAAAGTTTTGACCAAAATAAGCAATTGGGGAAAATCAATCCAATCAATTTTTTTTATCAAATTGATTACATATAACTCAAATTCAATCAAATATAAGCATTCTCAAAGAATCAATTTGTCAGAATCAAGCTAAAATCAAAAGCCCCAATTTGCTCAAGAACCCTAATTCGGTTTTCATGCAATCAATAGCTCAAGATACCATTGTTGGAGTCAAATCAAGTCCCAAAGATCACAAATCATGCATAAAAACGAGTATGAACACATCAAAGGAGGTGCGGAATATACTCACATTGAATTTCGGTTTGATGAAATGAGAACAAGACCCATTTTCGCACTGCATGTGCTCGGTTTTGGTCCTGTGAACTGCGTGGACGCACGGTTGGGGCTGTGAAAGTCTCCTCCATGTTCGGCCATTGAAGACTCCATTGAAGCTCCAAGCTTCAAGCTTCCATGCTCAAAGAATCACTTCCCTATCACCTATGTATCACTCATGGTGTGCTAACACTAAGTCTCCTTCAATTTGCTTCTCAAATGTTTCGGTGAAACCAGAAAAAAATCAGAAGAAATCGGCTTGAAGCCGTGAAGGGAGAAGAAGAAAAGGGGAGGGAGAGAGAGAAACCGTATATTGCCTTGCATGTTTGAGAGAGAGAGAATGATAAGTTAATATATATCTTTATTACATTTACCAAGTAAATAAATAAAATATTATATATTACTTTTAATTCAAAAGTCAAAAAATAAAAAGCAATAAAGCTTTCATCATTTCAACTTTTTACTTTAAGTCACATCACATCACTTTAATAAAGTGACATGTTGTCAAGTCACATCACTCAAAGTGACAATTGATTTGACGCATGATGTGACAAACGATTTGACGCTTGATGTGACTCGCGTGCCGCGCTCGAATTCGAAATGCGAATGCGCTCGCAATCACTCTCGGGCTCGGGTTCGCTAATTCCAAATTAACGAATTTTCCGTCGCGTCGTAATTAAATGATTACGCCTAGCAAAATCACTATTCACGTCGCTAACGAATTAATTCTAAATTAATTCGTTCGCCCGAATTAAAATCTAATTTTAATTCCGCGTCAAAATCCAATTTTGATTAATATATCGAATATATTAATTTATCGATTAATTCCAAATTAATCGTTCTCTCTCTTTAATTAATATTTTATCCCAGATAAAATATCTCCGCAAATAATCCCAGATTAATTCTCTCTCATCGAATTAATCCCAGATTAATTCTATCTCTCTCTTCTAATTAATCCCAGATTAATCAAAGTGCGAGTCATACGTCATCGGTGAATCTTCAGGAAGCGACCCATGAGATCTCCGGATATGTTGGCAGAAAGTAAATACGATCGTCGGACTATCCGAAACACGTAAGTACCCTCGTACTACGTTTATACCGATTTACAAGACAAGGTTGGCTTCTAGCAAAGCGCCATGCCTACCCATTCTCCAGAAATATTCTTACAGGAATATATAGATCTGTATCAAGCGTAGTATACTAAGTATTGTGCATATCGGTCCAGTATCGGATAATCACGTGCTAGGGCTGGGGCTGGATAAGTGTCTACCCCGTCCGAAGCACATATCGGATGTCTGGTAACATAGTCTCTATAATCAGATATACATGACCTGGTCACAATATCCCGATTGGTTGCGCAACACTCAAGAGCACTAGTACCGTATCCTGCGTGACATCAACTCCAATATGACTGAAGTGACACTTCCGTCTTGACATCACACCCAATACTCTACGACTCTCTGATAAACCCAGAAGTGGTGTACTCAGAACTTGTTAAAAGTCCCCTACCACCAAAAACCAAAGTTTATCGATTATCGTAAGTATTAGCGATGCAAGTCTCAGGTTAAGACTATACACACCTACCTTGATTTCGGCCTCCCATAGACACACATAGTCATAATACCAATGGGATTCCGAGGGGGTCTATCCAGAGCGAAGCTATTTCCCCGTACCATCGGTGAAACACGACCTCCTATCGCACTTGCATAAGTATCCAATACTTATATATATGAGAACTATGCCGTTGTGCCCTCACAACGCACAAAGTGCAATACTAGCCTATTCCGCATTATCGATGTCCAGTCTCGATAATACTACGGCTAGGGATATTTAATGATTAATCCTTCGTGGACTGATACTGTCTCATATCATCTCAATCCAGGAACTAATCAAGGGACCTCTCTTCATTTATATATTTATGGTGATCTAATCACAAATGATGAGAGTGCAATTTCCTTATTACATAGTAATTTGCTACAACAACACAATGATCTGTGCAAATAGTGACGCTATGGGTCATATTATCCAACACAAGACCCTCAACTCAATCGGGAAAAGACCCTCAGCATAATTCGGGAACAAAACCCACTAGGTGTTTCGGGAACAATACCAGAGGTTAAAGCAACCTCGCCATCAACTCAACTTAATAACGTTTCGGGAATGGACCACCTCTCACAAAGTAACGGTTCGGGAATGAACCATGGGTCGAAGCACCTCACCATCAAATAAATTCAGTTCAAAGCATCTCGCAAAGCAGCAGGTAAGTATAATCAGGGGTCGAAGCACCTCACCACCAAATCAATTCAGTTCGAAGCCTCTCGCAAGCAGTAGGTAAGTATGACAGCGCCGAACCAGGTAAGTAAAAAAAATTGCATGCATAACTTTGATAGGGTTTTCACTGTCACACACTGCACAAGCCCCATCAAAGTGGGGGGCGACTGTAGACACTGCTTTTTGCATAAAGCCCTCGTATAGAGGCACTACTTGATGAGTCGCGGAAGTCACGGGAAACGCATGCCGGAAGGGGAAAATTCGAAAATTAATAGCTCGTCAAATTTAAATTCGTTAGTTAGCCGCAGGTTCGCTTAGTCAATTTCTATTTTAAACATTAAATCTTGGCCCAAAACCCCCCGCACCCATCCAAAGCCCACTTGCATAACCAAAACCCAAATGCACCATTATAAAACATAACTTAAACCAAACCCTAACCCTAGCTCCACATCTTCGTCTCCCCACCAATTCACAACTCGGTAATAACCCAATCTCACTTCTCTCTTCCTCTCCGAAGCCACTCACGGCAAAAAATAAACTAAAAATCCTAACTCACCTCACATAGCAGCAACCTTCACGCTTCTCTCCACTCCCTCTACAAAAAAAAATAATAAACCCTAAAGCTTCACAGCACCATCTTCTCTCTCGTTGAAAATGTAAGAAAATTGCCTCGGAAACCTAAACAAACAAAGACACTAGACGCTAACAAAGCAGCCCATACACTCGGCATGCCACTCACAACTTCTCACCACTCAACCGAGCAAAGTAATAAACCCTAGCCCTCACATCCTCTCTCTCCAGCGCAAGCAACACTCGGTAACAAGGCTACACACACAGTCAAAAACAATAAGAAGCCACAAAAAGCCAAAGCATGCCCCCCACTGAACAAGTCACTCACAGCAACGAAACCCACTCACACACTCAGCCCTCACACCCTTCTCACTCACGCACACACATAAACCCACTCACACCTTGCACGTTCCTCACACTTTAGCACACACGAACTTCTCTCTCAAAACACCCTAAACACCACAAAATAGCCGAGACTCTTTCACGACAAAAAAAAAAAACAACAAACCACGAGCCCCCTTCACAAATCACAAAACACATAGCCACACACTCAAAAAAAAAGCTAGACACTCACACGCCCCTGAACCAGTGACCAAACCGATCAAATAACCCCTAAAAAAGACCAAACCAAAACCAGCCCCTAGAATCATCACCGACAACCAGGCCAACAACCCTCAACTAAATAAAAAATCATCATCGACAACCAGTCAGCCACGTAAAAATAATAGCCCACCACCGACACAGCCAGTTGCAAAAACAGAGAAGGAAACCACGGAAAACAGTGAAGAAAATAGTCCAAAACAGTAAAGAAAACTGCAGTCCAAAACATCTAAGAAAATAGAGAAATCAATAGCTCAAAATAGCGAAACAGCGAAAAAAAAATTAAACCGGCGAACCTGAAAAAATAGCGAAAATGTTAACCCTTTCGGCGACGTCCCAACGCACTCCCGAGAAGCGACTTAAAAGGTAAGACCTGAGGGCACCCTTTGTATATTTTATTTTGTCGTCTTGGAAATGGCACGCTTGGTTGGACGTGGAATACGTCCAACCGGGCATGCGAAGTCCTACATTGAAAACGGCCAAATTATTTGGTCACATATTTATTATTCCGCATTTATTTTGTGTTATTTATCTTATTGTTATTTCGCATGTTTGTCTCTTCGGTTATTTATGGTTATATACATTATCATATTTCATGTATATCAATATTGGGTTTGTGATTGAGTGTTGCCTCTCGTGGTATATATCGGATGGAAACCTAGATATAAATTCTGTAGCCGAGTCGAAACGGACGGTATTGCGGTATGTAGTATTGGGATACAACTCCACTTACCGCTTGGGGAAACACTCATGCATGTGCTTATGTATTTTAGATACCACTTTGGTAATCTCATTCGAACGTGTTCCCAAATGCTACCACGAACGTATGCATTCTGCCTCACTCCGTTTGCACACGTTTCTGAACGCTACTCGAATGCATGCATTCGGCCTTACCCCTTTCGAACGTGTTTTTGAACGGTACTCGAACGCATGCATTCTACCTCAATTACGTTCAAACGCGTTTCCGAATGCTACACGAACGTATGCATTCTGCCTCACTCCTTTCGAACGTGTTTCCGAACGCTACTCGAACGCTCATGCATTCTATTTTACCATGCATCATATCCCATACCGTTCGAACGTGTTTCTGAACACTACTTGAACACGCATGCATTCTGTTTTACCATGCATCATATCTCATACCGTTCGAACGCGTTTCCGAATGCTACACGAACGCGCATACAGTGGACCATACCTCTTTTTATCATATTCTGTGCATGCTTGCCTCTTTAGTTATTATTTTTTGCATTACGTACTTACTCATCTCTCTTTATTTTAACTCTTTTACTGTTATTATTTATTTACTTTTCTCACTTCTTTGTTTAATATGTTTATGGAATCATGCATTTCCCTTCACTTTTATTTACGTTTATGGGTGTGCAAACTTGTGTGTTGATTAAATTATCTTGCATGTGTTGCATAAGATTTGGTTATATTATTGCATAAATCCTTTCATTACAATTGGCATAAGTAAGGGACCATTATGAACCCAACGGTTTGAGGTATTCCCTTGTGAGGGGTGAGTGCGACCTTAAATCATTTCTCAGTTCACACTGGGTGGCGACTCCATTTATTCTCTGGGTTAGTCCCCCGAGGGCTACTCCGTACTCCCAATGGGCCACGAGCCCGGACAGCGTCGCCCAATCTCAGTTCACACACCTACCTTTGCAAGAACCTCTCAATGAACGACATGGGTGAAACTTTCTATATACTTGTATAAGGCTCTACCAGGATAGAGTAAGGAAGCTTATAGGGTTGTCACAATCCATTCACCCCTGGAGGGAAGCTAAACATGAAGGGAGGACACTCCACTGGTTGTTTGAAAATATTTTAATACTTGAACTTGTAAAATATTTACTGAAAACGTAAACGTAAACTGAATTTCATGGAAAACATTTATAAATTGAAAAACATATAATGTGAAAAGGGAACTGAGAACATGACGTGCAAGCTGATAAACATGACATATACAATGTTTAAAAATACGGGGCGGCGCCTCGAGGTGGCCGCCATTGAGGTGTGAGGTGGATCGCATCGAGGCCGGCGCCTCGAACCGAAAGTCGGAAAAAAATTAAAATCATAATGTCCGCATAATAAAAACATCAATAATCCAAAATACATTCATTTTTCCATCATTCATAGTATATTCAAAAATTTATAATTAATGTTGATCTTTATTTAAAAAATCACAATTAATATTGATTAATGATATAAGAATTTATAAATTATATAAGAAATAATTTAGAATTGAGATCATGAAACAATTTTAAATAGTTTTCATTGCTCCTATCCTATGGAGTATAATAATTTTCGTCATGCATATATAATAATAATAATAATAATAATTTGCATTATTTTTACAATACAATTCGATACATAATATTATCAAAAATCACAAGTCCAGCAAAAATCACAATTCGATACATAAAAAAAATTATTATTATAAAAATATAATTAGAATTAATAATTATTACAACTTACATCAAAAGTGAACCATCTTATCCAAAAAAAAAAAAAACTAATAACAAAAAACAACAGTGGAACAGTAGTACACCATTTATGCCTCTTCTTCTTCTTCTTCTGTTTTCGTTGACTTCTTCATTTTGCCTCTTATTCTTCTTCATTTTTTTTTTCATTTCTGCCTCTTCTTCTTCTTTCTTCATCGACTTCTGCCTTTTCTTCTTTATTTATTCTTCTTCTTTTCTGCCTCTTCTTCTTCATTTCTTCATGTCGCCCTTCTTCTTCTTCTTCTTCTTCTTCTCTTCTTTCTTTTCTGCCTCTTCTTCCTTCTTGTTCTTCTTCTTCCTTCTTGTTCTTCTTCTTCTTGTTCTTCTTCTTCTTCTTCTTCTGTAAAAGATTGGCTGAACGTGAGGCGGCCGCCTCACCCCGCCTCACGCCGAGTCGGCACGAGGAGGGCTGAGGTGGCTGCCTCGACGCGCCGACGCCCAGAGGCGGCGATTCTGCCCCTCAAAACATTTTTTTAAACACTGGACATATACACTGAAAACATAACCTTAAAACTTGTAATCACGAAAACGTAAACCATAACCGTGACACTTAAATATAAGATAAAAAAATTGTATAAACATGTCGTGTTCAAGCATCATCTGAAAATCTAAAACATGAACTATAACTGGTAAGTCGGGAACTGAAACGTAAGCTGCAAGTCTGACTGTACATGAAAACTTAAACTATAAACATGAACTGTAAACGTAAATGGGAAAATATAAACATAAAAACAACGACATGATATGTAAACATAAATATGATCTAAAAATCCTAACATGCTCTGAAAAATAAAATATAACTTTAAAATTATAACATGTTAACGTGAACTAAAAACTGCAACTATACACATGGATTATAATTGTGAACCTAGTACATGACTTGACAATACAACCAAAACTGTGCGCATGAGAAAGTTGATATGACACGCTTGTGAAATATTGGAAGGACACTAGTGACATAACCAGTGGCGGAGCCACTTAGGGTCCACTGGACCCACAAGTTTTTTTTTTTTTTTTAAAAAAAAAATCTATATGTTATATATTAATATTATAAAATATAAATAATTAAACAACACTCATAAATACATAATTTTTAATTTTTTGAGTTGTATTTTTTAATATAATATATAGGCCCAACCCCAAATTAATTAAAAAATTCCAATACACTTTTGTATCAATCTTATTTCTTAAACATATCTAAAATAATTATATTAATTTATTGTGTATAGATATTTGATTATTTTTCATTTTAAATCCAATCATTTATGTGTTTTTCCATTTGCAAAAGAATATGGATTCCATTACATTTAAATAAAAAAAAAAATGTAAATAATTATGTTTATACTTAGGTTTGGTTATTGATCTTCTAATTTATTGATATATTTGTAGTGATTCTTTTATTAAATCACGTCGTGTATAGTTGTTATCTATAAAATATTCACATATTAATATAAATATAATTATTTTGTATATTTATTTTTTATTTATAATTGTTCAAATCACAAATGTTGCGTTTTAGTACTAGGCTTTTAATAATTTAATTAAAAAAGTGATTAAATCTATAATAAATTAGCGGAAATTTAGTATATAATATACTACATTAACTTACAATACATAATTTTAAAAATAAATTCTTACTTAAATTTTTAGGGTAAATTAGTATTTTTTAGAAATTATGGATAAAAAATAGTTCTGAAAATTTTGGGTTAATTTATAAGTTTATAAACTAAGGGCTATTGCATAATTTTCAAAAGTATAAGGATCATCTTGTAATTCAAAAATTTGTATGAATTAATTATATATTATTTTGGTTAGAAAATTTTTTTGCCCTAACTGACTAAAATTTCTGGATACGCCACTGGACATAACTCGAACCACCCTCCATCGACAAATCCGGCGGGGTCTAGAGGATTGTGATTCTAGGGTAATCAAATTTGGGGATTCGATGAAGATTTGAGAAACGTAAAAAGGGTTAAATGGAGATAGAGAAAGCGCGGGATAGTGAAATGATTTTGGAGGGTTTTGCCGTTAATTTTTTTTTTAATTTTCTTTTCTTTTAACAGCGCTTTGATTCTCTTTAAAATTTTCCTTGCATTTTCTTTCCCGAGAAATTTTGTAAGAGAGAAGGTGATGGCTGCCTTTGTGGGATCAGAGCCCGTAGATTGGGGAGCATCACTTTTGGTTGTAGTCCATTGAACCCAGTTACCAAATAGGACGGACACGTCACTTTTTATTTTTGTGTGGTTAGGGAATAATTAAGAAGTGTGGTAAATATGTGGTCCATTCTCATTTTTACTGTGTTTTTCTATTTATCCTAATTTATCTCTATAAATATAGATCCCATATTATTTTATTTATTCGAAATAATAAAAAGCCCTCAATTTGTATATAAAATCTTTTATTTTTTATTATTTTATAAAATGTTATCAGCACGATCTGTTTATGTCTAAGTCCAACGAAGAATTCATGCCAAAGTCGGATTATCTTTAGCTTTTTAACATGCTTCTTCAAATCCAAATCCTTTTATTTTATTTTTTTGGTTTTTTAACATGGATGTGGCTCCTGTTGTGTTAGATTAAAATTCATATTAGTTTTCTTTTAATATTACAATTTGAAGTTCACGGTATAAATAAAATCAAAGCCTGAAATTAAATCCACATACATCGGGATAAAAGTTATAACGACGTCAGAAATAGGGGAATCACTAGTAAAACAGTAACAATAATAGATAGGCATCTAATCACGAGGACAGGTTTCGTCTGCCTGGTTCGTGGAAACCTAGAGGGATGTATAAGAAGCATGCCGAAATTATTTGATGCCCATCCGTACTTCAAGTAAATCTGCTGACATTCAAAACCCATTTCCAACTCCAATTCTAATTTATCGTTATTCCAAATTTATTGGTGTTCCAAATCCATCGGTATTCCAAGCCTGTTCCAAACCTGTCAGCGTTCTATTCTAACAAGTTTTCTAAACCTAGTAGTGTTCAAATCCCATTCACTGACATCCATTGGAATTATAAATATATTTCAATTACTTTGGCATTCTAAATCCATTCAGCTTTCCAAATCTGTAGTGTTCCAAATCCATTGGTATTCTAAATTCGTTGGTGTTCCAAATCCGTTGACCTGTATCATCTTTCAGGCGATCCTTTTCTAAAATTCCATTGTTGTCCGAAGTGTTTCAAAACCTCTCTTTGCTCCAAACATATTTTTGTCGTAGGCATTCCAAAACCCAATTTTTTCAATCTAAAGACATTCCAAAACTTGTTGCTATTGTAAGAGTTCCAAAACCTAATTACATGGCAGACGTCGCCCCTAGTTATTGTTCAGGTAGACCTTACCCCAATGTTTTGTCTTTTTGGCTGTCGGGTGCTCCATGTCTTGGGGACTTCGACTTTTGACTACTACTGAGCATCCTATGTCTTGCACCACTTCTTAGAGACTCGCATTTGTTCATGTTTCCTGCAAAATAAATAATATTTGTATATATGTATGCAAATGATCTCTAACTGCATGCTCGTTCTTCGGCATGAGAGAGTGCATGAGTCGCAATGTTCTTCTGTAAAGGTATTGTTAGATTTTATCTCAATCCTTGCCCACGCTGTCCATCGAGATCTCTAAATCATCGATCTTTTATTTTTCCAAATTTTCACAATGTAATGACTCATCGCATGTTCTCAAAAAAATTTCTTTGAAATCCAATATCTTTTCAAAATATGAGCATTGTTTAAACTCAACTAGCTAAGGTTTCACTTTTAAATGTTTATCTATGTGTGTGTGATTGTTTTACAAAGAATTGCGCGCAACCCAGATCGATTTATGCTGGCGCTAAGTGTAGCCCACGATCTTCCTTGAGGATAGATAACCCTTTAATAGATTTCCTTATAGGATAGACATATACCTGTCGGGCGGGATAGCCATAATTGGAACTTAAACTTAACGAATCTAGATAATTTGGTTGACATAGACATATGATTCAATTGGGTTAAACTGGGTATTTTCGTCTGACCATCGACAGAGGCTTTCGCATAATTTAGTGTTCCAGGTTAGTAAACCGATTTATTACACAAACATGAAATCACCACTTCATCTTTTAAAAGATATTAGAAAGATTCACAACCCTAGATAGTTTTTAATATTGAATTTTCTTAAACCTACTTTCGTGCAATTTTATTTACTTGTTTTTAAATTTAGAATCACCATCATATCAAATCAATAAAACAACATGTTAGATACTAGTAATCATTTGACCTCATAAAATTAATAGATTAGGTATTACGTCATCGTGGGATCGATACTTTTTATACTACTTGAACGATATGTGCGCTTGCGTTATACGCGTGTGTAAGCACCGGTCAAGTTTTTGGCGCCGTTGCCGATGACTTATTTATCTTTCACTATTAGTTTTGAGGTTAGATAAATTTACTTGTATCTAATTTCTTTTTACTTATTATTGTTGTTTTCTTGTGTTTCAGGTTCTCAGAAACTTCATGAGACGAACCAGAAGCTTTGAACTCCGACCGCTTGACCTAGAATTGAAAGAACCATCAGACAGTTGAGAAGAGAAAGACGAGAAGGCCAAGAACCTTTAGTCAACATGGAACCTGAACCTTTGGAAGTTGCACCACCAATTCCCATTCGAGACAGAACTATTCTGGTGGTTGACAGACTCATTTCATGTATTTTACTTCCTCCCTTACCAGCAAATGCGGGTGACATCAAAACATGCATTCAGATGATTCAGCAATCAGTTCAGTTTATGGGGAATGCAACTGAAGATCCTAATGCCCACATCAGTAATTTCCTAGAAGTTTGCAGCACTTTCAATTACAACCGAGAAGCTGAAGAAGCAATGAGACTGCGTGTTTTCCCATACTCCTTGAAAGACAGAGCTAAAGCTTGGTTACATTCACTACCAGCAGGTTCCATCACAACTTGGAACACTTTAGCCACCAAATTTCTTGCAAAGTACTTTCCACCAGCCAGAACTGGAAAGCTAAGGAATGACATCACATCCTTTGTACAACAAGACTCGGAAACTCTCTACGAAGCTTGGGAAAGGTCCAAAGATTTGCTCCGGAAATGTCCTCACCATGAGATTCCAAAATGGCTTCAAGTCCAAACATTCTATAATTGACTTTCTGGAATAATGAGAACCACAGTCGATGTTGGTGCTAGAGGACCTTTAATGGCAAAATGAGAAGATCAAGCCTGTGACCTAATCAAAGAAATGGCCAAAAACAATTCCTTGTGGCCAACAGAAAGAAGCATGATCCAAAGAATTGCAGGAATTTATGAAAGTGGAGCCAATACAGCAGTCAACGCCAAGTTGGATCAGATATACAAATTCATGGAGACTCTTACCACTGGATCCACAAGTTCACCATATAGAGGAGCACCAGAGCCTGACCAACTTGAAGAGACGGTGAATTTTGTTAACAATTTCAACAGACAGGGGAATAATCCATATTCCAACACCTACAACCCATGGTGGAGGAATCATCCGAATTTTTCATGGAGCAACAATTCAGGGCAAAAGAAAATCCACCACCGGGATTCCAACAACAGAACTATCCACCACCTGGATTCCAGCAACAGAACAAAAGCCAGGAGCATGAAAAAGAACCAGGAATAATAGAAGTGCTGGCCCAGTTGAAGAAGCAAGAAGCAAAATACGATGCTTTACCAGCTATGGTTCAAAATCAAGTAGCATTGAATCAAAGCCATTCAGTCTCTATCAAAGCACTGGAGAATCAAATAGGACAACTGGCCAATGCTTAGAGTTACAGACTACCAGGTAATCTTCCCAGCAACACTGAACCAAATCCAAGGAACCGAGGGAAGGAGCAATGTCAAGCCATCACCTTGAAAAACGGTACTGAAATAAAAAAAAAGATGTTGGAATCAAGACAACAATTGAGGAAGTTCCAAAAAATGCAGTTCCACAGATGGAGGAAAAAGAAGAAAGAAAAAGAAAAATATCAGATCACTCACCTCCACATTTTCCACAGTGACTTCAGAAAAACAAACTGGACAAGCAGTTTGCTCGATTCCTGGAGGTATTCAAAAAGCTTCACATCAACATCCCATTTGCAGAAGCATTGGAAGAAATGCCCAGTTATGTGAAATTTATGAAAGACAATCTTTCACGAAAACTGAGATTGGGAGACTACGAGACAGTAACATTAACGAAAGAATGCAGCGCCATCATTCAGAGGAAACTTCCCCCGAAGTTGAAAGATCCTGACAGTTTCATTGTCCCATGCACCATTGGAGAACATTACATCGGTAAGGCTTTATGTGATTTAGGAGCTAGTGTTAACTTGATGCCTTTTTCTATTTACAAGAAACTGCAAATTGGAAAAGCAATGCCTACCTCAGTCTCGTTGCAACTTGCTGATCGAACACTAGCATTTCCAAGAGGTGTTGTTGAAGATGTGCTGGTCAAAGTTGAAAAACTCATTCTCCCAGCAGATTTCATCATCCTTGACATGGAAGAAGACAAAGAAGTACCTATCATTCTTGGGAGACCATTCTTGGCTACAGGTAAAACTATGATTGATGTGCAAAAGGAGAACTGACCATGAAAGTGCAAGGACCAAGAAGTAATTCCCGAGTGATGAAAAGGAAGAAGAATGCTTCAGAGTTGATGTTGTTGATACTATCGTTCATGATACTGAGCCAAATCCCACGGATACACTCGAAGCTTGCATCACCAACATGAATGACAGCAAGCTAGATGCTGAAATTCTGGAATGTATCAACTACCTTGACAAACCATTCTGATTCAAAACAGCACCACCAGTTGAAAGCTTGGAACTGCATAAGAAAGATCGAATCAAGCCTTCGATTGAAGAACCACCACAGCTGGAGCTGAAGTTACTTCCGAGCCATCTCAGGAATGCATTTCTTGGAAACTCTTCTGAATTACATGTTATTATTTCTTCTTCACTAACATTGGAGCATGAAGAAAAGTTATTGAGAGTATTACGATAGTACAAAAGAGCCATTGGCTGGACTATAGCAGACATTCGAGGCATTAGTCCATCATTTTGCATGCACAAGATTCTGATGAATGATGAGTACAAACCCACAGTGGAGCATCAACGGAGACTTAATCCAATCACGAAGGAGGTCGTAAAAAAAGAAATCATCAAATGGTTGAATGCTGACATCATTTACCCCATCTCAGATAGCAATTCGGTGAGTCATACGCGGTGTGTACCAAAGAAATGAGGAATTACTGTGGTTACCAATGAAAAGAATGAGCTGATTCCAACAAGAACGGTGACTGGATGAAGAGTATGCATGGACTACAGGAAGCTGAACAAAGCCACGAGAAATGACCATTTTCCGCTACCATTCATTGACCAGATGTTAGACAGGCTGGTAGGACATGAGTTGTATTACTTTCTGGATGGATATTCAGGGTACAATCCGATTCCCATCGCCCCATAAGATCAGGAGAAAACCATATTTACATGTCCTTATGGTACATTTTCTTTTCGCAGAATGCCATTTGGATTATGTAATGCTCCTGCTACATTTCAGCGTTGCATGATGGCCATCTTCTCAGACATATTGGAGCAGAGTATGGAGGTTTTTATGGATGACTTTTCTGTGTTTTGAGATTCTTTTGACCACTGCTTGCAAAATTTGGAACATGTGTTACAAAGGTGCGAAGATACAAACCTGGTGCTCAATTGGGAGAAATGAAATTTCATGGTATAGGAAGGCATTGTTCTTGGACACCGGATCTCACAAAAATGAATCGAGGTAGACAAAGCAAAGATTGAAACAATTGAAAAACTACATCCGCCGACATCTGTCAAAGGGATTCGGAGCTTTCTCGGACATGCAGGTTTTTACAGGAGATTTATCAAAGACTTTTCCAGATTGCTAAACCTCTGTGCAATCTTCTGGAGAAGGATGTGCCTTTCAACTTCACCAAAGAATTCCAGGAAGCTTTTGAGATCTTAAAACAGAAGCCGATTTCTGCCCCCATCATTGTAGCACCAGACTGGACCCTTCCATTTGAAGTGATGTGTGATGCTAGTGATTTTGCTGTAGGTGCAGTTTTGGGACAACGCAAAGCAAAAATTTTCCACACCATTTACTACTCCAGCAGAACTTTGAATGAAGCTCAACTCAACTACACAACCACTGAAAAGGAGTTGCTCGCAGTTGTGTACGCTTTTGACAAATTCTGCTCCTATCTGCTGGGTCCCAAAGTGGTGGTCTACACAGATCATTCAGCAATCAAATACTTGATCATGAAGAAAGATGCCAAACCTAGATTGATCCGTTGGATTTCTTCTGCAAGAATTTGACGTGGAGATTCGAGATAGGAAAGGGACAGAGAATCAGGTGGCAGATCATCTATCGAGGTTGGAGAATGGAGAAACAGCTGGCAAAGATCTGTCAATCAAAGAAACTTTTCCAGATGAACATCTGTTTTCCATGAAACAGCAATATGCCCCTTGGTATGCTGACTATGTCAACTATATTGTGTCAGGAAAATGGCCATTGGAATGGACAACTCAGCAACGGAAGAAATTCTTCAAAGAAGTCAAGCATTATGTCTGGGATGAGCCGTACCTGTTCAAATGGTGTGCTGATCAATTATTGAGACGGTGTGTTCCACATGAGGAAGTCAACAGTGTTTTGCAGCACTGTCATTCATCACTATATGGCGGACACTTCAGAAGAAACAAAATTGCAGCCAAAGTCATACAATCAGGTTTGTTCTGGCCCACTCTTTTTAAAGATGCTTATCTTTTTGCTCTTCAATGTGACAGGTGCCAGAAAATGGGGAATATTTCAAGGAGAAATGAAGGACTGTTGCTAAACATTCTAGAAGTGTAAATATTTATGTATGGGGTATTGATTTCATGGGACCCTTGTGTCCCATCATTCGGAAACCTGTACATCTTGGTTGCTGTAGACTACGTCTCCAAATGGGTCGAAGCAATTGCACTGCCATCCAATGATTCAAAAGTGGTGATCAAATTCCTGAAAAAGAACATTTTCACTCGGTTCGGAACACCTCGTGTAATTATCAGTGATGGTGGCACACATTTCTGTAACAGATACTTTGATGCACTCATATCCAAATACGGAGTTACTCACAAAGTTGCCACTGCTTATCATCCACAGTCAAATGGACAGGTTGAAGTTTCAAACAAGAAAATCAAAAGAATCTTGGAGAGAACTGTTGGATCAACAAGGAAATATTGCTCTGCAAAATTAGATGATGCATTATGGGCCTACCGAACAGCTTACAAGACACACATTGGTATGTCCGCATATCGATTGGTGTTTAGGAAAGCTTCCATCTACCAGTTGAGCTTGAACATAAGGCGTACTGGGCATTGAAGAAGTTGAATCTTGATTAACAAGCTGAAGGAGAGAAAAGACTTCACCAACTCAACGAATTGGAGGAATTTCGCCTACAGGCTTATGAGAATGCTAGATTCTACAAAGAAAAGACCAAGAAATGGCATGACCAAAAATAAGGCACAGACAGTTGGAACCAAGGCAGCAGGTGCTGTTGTACAACTCAAGGTTGAAACTTTCCTTGGAAAGTTGAAATCAAGGTGGTCAGGTCCATTTGTGATCACTCAGGTTTTTCCATATGGAGCTGTTGAGTTACTAGATCCCAACACCAACGAAACATTCAAGGTTAATAGTCAACATGTCAAGCACTACTGGCAGAATCATTTGAGCGACAAACACTTTCAGATCTAGCCTAACGTTTGAGAAGTCGCGTCTAACTGACGACTTTAAACTTAGCGCTCGTAGGGAGGCAACCCATGCAATTTATGTATATATTATGATTTTGTGTGATTTAATTTTGTGTGTTTAGTTTTTGCAGATTAAGACATTTCAGGATGGAAGAAGTTCTCACAAATCTTCACAAGCAATTTCCTTCTCTCCCTCAAAACTCTCTGATGAAAGTCTACAAAGCTCGCTTGGAACAGATTAGACTACTAACGATCCATGGTGTTCCTAATGACATTCGTTGGGTAATTGAAGCACGAGTCTGATTGGCAGGTGAGTCTTCTGACTCTTTTATTTCACATCTGCCTGGTTTCGGAAGGAGCACCTATGCTACAAATAGAAGAGCCAAAAGAATGTGTGTTTGTTATAAATGTGCTCGTATGTTTGTGATACTCGTTGTCGTTCTTTAGGAATGGTGTCTGATAACCGCAAAGATAAGATTAATTTAATTAGGGATGGCTTGAGTAAGGAGTCTTTGGATGATATATCTAAAACTCTTGAGACGCATCCCAGTGGATATGTGTATCACGAAATTTGGTGTTATATGCACAATTTCAAAAAGAAAGACAACAGTTAAGTCTTGGGAATCTGACTCAAAAAGACCCTGTGTGCCAATTTATAAGAAAATTGGATGGGAAGCTTGTCCCTGACGCATAGACGTCAATCAAGCCGTTACTTTTCTTGTAAATATTATATCTCTTTGTCTTTTCATAATAATTGTAATTTGTTTGATGTTTTCTTTTCTCCGACAGGATCCAGACCTTTTGACTATCACGATTTATTTTACTGAATAATTGTCATTTGGCAGGTACTAGTGCTATTATTTTACTTACCCTTTTTCAGGTGTTATAAATTCAACTCATCATTGCACTTTTGAAGACATTCAGAGTAAAAACATGGAAGCCACTTCAAGAAGACTAGTTGAAAATATCTGTGTGTTTTGCGGTACTAGTGTTGGTGTTAAGCCACAATACGTAGAAGTAGCACAGGAATTAGGTCGAGTCTTAGCTGCAAGGAATATGCACTTAGTATATGGCGGTGGCAATCTTGGACTAATGGGGATCATTTCAAAGGCCGTACAGGAAGGAGGCAGTCAGGTTTTGGGAATCATTCCAAAACCCTTGGCGGAGGCAAATCTTATTGAACCATCAAACGGAGATGAACTGATCATGCCAGGTATGTCTGAACGATTGGTAGAAATGATTAACTGTGCTGATGCTTTTATTGTTTTGCCAGGTGGTTTGGGTAATTGGAGGAAATGTTTACAGTGTTATCTTGGGCGAACTTGAACATACACCAGAAATCGCTTTGATTGTACAATGTTGAAGGATTTTATGATTTTCTTTGTGTTTCTTGATGATGCCCGGAGAAATGGGTTCGTATCAAAACCTATGAAGAACTCCTCTTCACTGACAGAACTGATCTGGATCTAATTGACCAAATCTTAGCCTATGAACCACAAATTGACCCTATCCTTTCAAAGATAAATTGGTCCATGGATGATCGTGGTAAGAGGCGTCGGATTAATCTGGATCTTAACTTTTAACTTTTCGTGTAGAATTTCAGTTAACCAAGTACTATTTTCTAAACTCTTCTTCTACTGTTTAAGACATTGGGGACAATATCTCATTTAGGTTTGGGGGAGGGAATTAGTTGATCAATATCTTGTTTTTAGTTGTGTGTTGTTTTTATTTTTAGTCCAAAATTTTTCGAACAATACAAAAAAATTGTAAAATTTTCAAAAAATTACAAAAATAATTTGCGTTTTGTGTTTTTATTTTGACAAAAAAGGTGAAATTGGTGAGAGATAGCTAGCTGTGTAAGGAGTTTCCACTCCTGAGACGTATCTCAAACCTAATTCGGAACAAGTTAATTTTTGTTTATTTCCTTTTGAATTATTTAATTTGTGAATTCTCCATAAAACTGACTAAAATGGATCTTCATATGCTCAGTTGGCAGGTATTATCAACATGCATGGTAACATACGGACATGAGCTAAAATGGAAAAGTTTGTAATATTTAGTGCTCTAGTTTAATTGGAGGAAGCATCTCAAAAGTGATGGAGTAAAAAAAAGGTCTGAGATCTGAGTTATTAAGTCTGTAAGGTGTTTTAACACCTAGTGCCCTAAAACCAATTGGTTTGGGAGTCACTGGCCCAAAGCTCGCTACATGGATCAAAGACACTGCAAAAATATATATATGAAGTCTGAGTAATTAAGTCCGTAGGGGTGTCTTAACACCGTGGCCCCTAAAGCCAACTGGTTGGGAGCCACCGACCCAACACTCGTCACATAGATGGAAGATATTATATATAAATAAATAAATAATCAAAAAATCAATGAAAAAATCAGAAAAATGATTCCATTGCTATAAAAAGGTGTGAATTCTGATAAAACTTTAGGACAAAAATATTACTCTCTTATCAACTACACTTATGACTGTTGTGGGAAAAAAATTAGTTGATTAATATTTTGTTGGCTGTGTATATGGAGAATGGTAAATATAATCAGAGAATTTACTTATTCAGTAATTTAGAAAGAAACAAAATAACTAGTAACTTGGAGTAGAAGTTTCACCTGATTAGTCACAAACTTCTTTATTCTCTTTTTCTTGTCTTTTTGCTTTTGTGTGCATTAGTTTCACTACCTTTTTACTTTTTAAAATGTTTGTGGGTATCATTACTGTAAACTCTCACGAGACTATAACTCGTCCACTAGGGACGCCTAGGGTTTTAAAGGCTTGTTGCATACGCTAAATGCAACCGTGATCCCTACGAAATGGCTTAGTTAAATTTTATTTTAAAGATGTTTATGTTATTTTACTCTATGTTTTGCTCGAGGACTAGCAAAATGTTAGGTTTGAGGGTGTGATGAGTGGTAATTATATCACTATTTCCCACTCATTAACTTAATATTTTGTTTAGTTTCTTGAGTTTTGTGAATATTTTGATGTGTTTTGTGCTATTTTGTAGATAAATAAAGTTTCAGGACATTCTGGAGGTGATTTGGGGCCAAAACAGTGAAAATGGAAAAAATGGCATTTTCGTAATTTTTCTAATGTGCGTCGGTCAATTCTAATGTGCGTCGGGTCCACAAGTCAGAATCTGTGAATTTTGACTTTGCTAATGTGCGTCGTACCACGTGTCACCATCACAGCCGATCTGCTAAGGTGCACCGTGCGACGTGTCATCATCATACAGTGTCGATAGTCGCCATCGCCACATGTATCGCCACATGTCACTCCACCTCATTGTCCACATCACCAGTTGATCGAGTCAAAGTGCCACATCATCGACATGTCATCATCAACCAATCACAGCGTGCCATGTGTCATCATTCTATAGTGCCGACAGTCACTTTCGCCACGTGTCGCCACATCAGTGCCACGTCAGCAGAATCATTCAGCTCCCAGCCGCCTTGCCACATGTCACCTTATCTCTTTATCCTAATCGCCATGTGTCAGATAAGAATCTAAAGCCGACGAACTAGAAGCTGCCACATCGACAATCACGCATGTCGCGACACGAGCTGCGCGTCGCGACGCGACCACTTGTAATGAAATGATTTATGCAATAATTTAATCGAATCTATGCAACATATGTTTCCAATAGTATTCTACTTCTAAGTTCACTTGCATGAAAATGAAGCTCATATCTAAGTTTGCATATAACCTATGTCTAAGTTTGCATACAAAGAAGTGAATGAAATAAAGGCAATCACACAATCTCACGAACACATTAAGTAGATAAATGCGGGAATATAAATAAATGATAACAGTAAAAGTGTCAATAATGAAATGATATGATTAATTATGTAAAGCAAAAGAAATTACCAAAGAAGCGAACATGCATGAAATGTGATGAAAAGAAATCTGTTCACTGTATGTGCGTTCGTGTAGCATTTGAAAACGCGTTCGAACGGTAAACAAAATGTTCGAACTAGATATGACCTGATGCATGATAAAACAAAACGTATGCGCGTTCGAGTAGCATTCGTAATCGCGTTCTAACGGATTGAGACAGAATGCATACATTCGTGTAACGTTCGGAAACGCGTTCGAATGAGATTACCAAAATGGCATCTGAAACGACACAAACACATGCATGGATAAACAAATACACAATGTAGGACCTTGTATGCCCGATTAAACACATTTCCCTTTCAATCGAGTGTACCTCATCTGGCGCGGCAAAACATCGTGGTAAAGGTAGCCTTTAGGCATTTCCCTCGAATAGAGGACCTTTAATCCACCCTAGTTAGCCCATGCACACTAGAATGCGATGCATGCGTAAATAAAGCAATGTTATGCAAAGGGTAAATGACATAATAAAAGGCGCGGCAAAAAATCGTGGTAAAGGTAGCCTTCAGGCATTTCCCTCAAATATAGGACCTTTAATCCACCCTAGTTAGCCCATGCGCATTATATTACAATCCATATACATGAATGAGACAATAATGTGGAACTCTGTATGTCCAATTAAACATATCTCACATTCAATCAAACATACTTCGTCCGACGCGGAAAACATTGTGGCAAACGTAGCCCTTAGGCTTTTCATCCCCCAAAGCGGAGGACCTTTAATCCAACTTGATTTGCCCATGCGCACTATATCATCACACAATACATAAACAATAACATGCAGAAAGTAAATGGCGGAATATAAAATGCGAATAATAGACGAACAAGATAAAATAAAGTGAAATATGTGTCGTTTGCTCAAGTAGTACGTGGAGTTGTTTCCCCCAAGTACAGACCACACATACCGTCCATTCATATTCGGCTACGGAATTTATGTCTGGGTTTCCATCCGATATATCACAAGAGACGACACATTTTCCATTCATCCAATAGCCATAGAATTCTTTATCAACGATACTCATGCAAGAAATATTAACAAAGTAAAAGAAATAAACGGAAATAAATGAAGAAGGGTGCCTTCAGGTCTAACCTCTTTAAATCGCTTCCCGGGAGTGTTTACGTCATTGTCGGAAAGGTTAATGCTCCATTATTTTTCTGGTTCACTGGTTTGATATTTCCCTTCGCTGTTTCACTGTTTTTCTTAACTATTTTCTTCACTGTTTTTGGATGATTTGCTGCTCTTTTCCAGTCACTGTTTCGGTGTTACATTTAGGGCTGTTTTGAGAATTTTTGGGGCTATTTTTGGTGGCTTAAAGGTGCAGTTTTGGGGACTGTTGCTCACTGTCTAATGGCATTTTAGGGGCTGCATGGACTACTGTTATTGGCGGGAGTGCGTCAAGGCTTTAGGTTTTTTTTTTGTTTGGCTTGTGGCTGCGAGGGGTGAGGGTTTGTTGAATGGTTGTTGATTGATGTCTTTCTTTAGTTTGGTTGCAGGGCTACTTTATTGTTTACGTATGGAGCTACATTAAGGTACGAGTCGGTGAGTGGGGTTGTTGCTTGTCTTGGCTGTGTGTGAGTGTTTATGGGGTTCGGCTGTGTGTCAGTTGAGAGAGTGGGAGGTGTCTTATGTTTGACGTGAATGGTTCACGGCTTGCTGGTTTAGGGTTGCTTTGGGTCACGGTCAGGGGGGCTCGTTCGTGAGTGGCGTGAGGTTTTGTGTATGTGTTCCTTATGTGAGGAGTGTGAGGGCTGCTAGCGTGGCCTGTGTGTGGCCATTTGTGTGGAGCTTGTTCACGGTCAGTGTGTGTGACGAGTGAGGGAGAGAGACGTGAAAGAGTTGAGTGGTGTGTGTTGAGTGTGTTTGTTTGATTGCTGTGTGAGGTGGCTTGAAGGGCGTGATTTGTGAAGGGTTATTGGCTTTTGTCTTGCCGAGAGAGGAATGAGAGAGTTTGTACGTGAAGGCTATGATGAGAGAGATGAGTTAGAAACTATTAGGGTTTCATTCTTTTGTTGTGGTTAGTGTCGTAAGTGGTTTTTTAAGTTTGTGGGTTGATGAGAGGCGAGAGAGAGAGTGGAGAGCTAGGGTTTGGTTCTGTCTTCGGGTGAGAGAGAGAATGTGGTGGCGTTTAAGGTTTATTTTCATTTTTGTTTGATTGTGATGGAGGATTGCCGATGGTTGTGGAAAGGGAAGCCAAGCCAGCCTTAGGTTTGGTTATGTTATGTTTTTTTATAGGAGTAGGCTATGGTTTTCTTGCATGGGATTTCAAAACAAGGAATAAATCAATCAATAAAGGGATGCATTTAATTTAATTATTAAAGGAAGGATATTTGTATTTTTTGGTGGGGGAATATCTTTAAATTGGTAGGTGATTTTTTAGATTGGATTTTTCTTTGGTAATTAGGAGGTGATTTATTTTATTTAGGATGTGATTTCTTTATTTAGGAAGGGGGATTTCATTTGATTTAATTGGATTTAATTTAATCAATTGGATTAATTTTAATTTGTGACATGTGTTTTTAATGTTTTAATTATTCGGATTGGACTTAGGCCAAGTGGGCTTTTTGGATGTGCGGGGGTTTTGGGCCGGGGTTTAATATTTTAAAACAGAGATTAATCGGGCGAACCCGAGGACAATTTAGCGAGTTAAATTATTGATGTATTAATTTTTAAATTTTTCCCTTCCGACGTCTGTTTCCCGCGACTTCCGCAACTTATCGGGTAGTGCCTCCATGCGAGGCTCATCATTGGGCTTTCATGCAAAAATACAAGTGTCTACAGTCGCCGCCACTTTGATGTGACTTGTGTTGTCTGTGACAGTGACAATCCTATCAAAGTTATGCATGCATTTTTAATTCCCTTGCTCGCCAGCTGCCACCTGACTTGCCTGCTGCTTCGAACTGAGTTGATCTGGTGGTCCATTTTCGAACTGTGCTCCATTTTTGGAGCGCCATTTTCGGCATCTGTTGTGTGTGCTCCATTTTTGGAGCGCCATTTTTGGCATCTGTTGTGTGTGCTCCATTATTGGAGCGCAATTTTTGGCATCTTGTTGTGTGTGCTCCATTTTGGAGCGCCATTTTCGGCATCTGTTGTGTGTGCTCCATTTTGGAGCGCCATTTTCGGCATCTGTCGTGTGTGCTCCATTTTGGAGTGCCATTTTCGGCATCTTGTTGTGTGTGCTCCATTTTGGAGTGCCATTTTCAGTATCTGTCGTGTGTGATCCATTTTGGAGCACCATTTTCGGCATCTGTGGTGTGTGCTCCATTTTTGGAGCACCATTTTCGACATCTGTCGTGTGTGCTCCATTTTGGAGCGCCATTTTCGGCATCTGTCGTGTCTGCTCCATTTTGGAGCGCCATTTTAGGCATCTTTCGTGTGTGCTCCATTTTGGAGCACCATTTTCGGCATCTGTCGAGTGTACTCCATTTTGGAGCACCATTTTCGGCATCTGTTGTATGTGCTCCATTTTGGAGCGCCATTTTCGGCATCTGTTGTATGTGCTCCATTTTGGAGCGCCATTTTCGGCATCTGTTGTGCGTGGATGTGGCTCATTTTTGAACCATTACTTGATGAGATGGTCTTTGCCGCTACAAACCCGTGAATACAAAACAAAAATTGCATGTATGTGATATGTATGAATGTATGCATGGATATGTTTCCTATTCCGATGGGTTAGGCCTTCCTTGGTCCATTTCCGAACCGTGTATCCTGAGTGTAAACCCCACTACCGTCCATTCGGATTCGGCTACAGAATTTACGTCCGGGTTTCCATCTTATATACCACGAAAGAGAACACGCATTCCGTTCATACGGAATTCACATCATGCCTCAACAAACAACTCTCATACGATAATATATTAGAACAAATAAAAGAAACGAAAGATAATAAGTAAAAAGGGTGCCCTCAGGTCTAACCTCTTTTGTCGTTTCTCGAAAGCGCGTTACACTGCAGTCGGATGGATTGATGTTCCATAACTTTTCTGGTTCACTAATCCACATTTTTCCTCGCTGTTTGAGCTGCTATTTTCACTCTGTTTCGCTGCTGTTTGTTGCTATATTCTGGTCAATATTTTTTGGTAATTATGGGACTATTTTGGCCGTTTTTTTTAGGGGTATGGGCTGCTATTTTGTACGGGTTGGCTAAAAATTGGGCAGTTTATGCGGTAGTTTTGGGGTATTTTCTGGGCAGTTTTAAAGGTCTATTTGTACGGAAAACTGGGCAGTGCAGTGGGGGTTGTGTGCGTGCAGTTTGGGGCAGTGCAGTGGGGCTGTTTAGTGAGGGAATGTGCGTGGCTTGGCTGAACGTGTTGAGGAGTCTGTGGGGGTGATGAAGGGTAGGCGTGAATGGGGGCTGGTGGCTAAGCGTGAAGGGTTTTGAGTGAAGTTGGCAGGTGCGTGAGTGGGTAGGTGGCTAGGCGTGAAGGGTTTTGAGTGAAGTTGGCAGGTGGCGTAGGTTGAGTGGACTGTGAAGGAGAGGCGTGAAGATTTATAGGTGCTGTGTGAGTGAAAGGGCAATTGCAATGATGGTTTTTGTGTGTGGAATGAGCTAGGGTATTTGCGTTGGGATATTGTTTACGATAATGGAGGGTTTTTGGTTTGCGTGGTAACTTGCCTAGAAGTTATGTGGCTTGAGGCAGTGGGTTAATTTCTTTGTATTTTCGTGAGAGTGAGCCAGCGTATTAAGGGTGGTGAATGCCTCTTTTTATAGGCAAATGGATGGGGAATTTCCTTATTTGAGAAGGAGATGATTTGTGTATTAAAGGGAATATCTTTTTAATTAGAATGTGATAAGGAAATCTTTTAATTAGGGAAGTGATTTGATTTTAATTTGATTTATTCTCTTTTAGTTAGGGATAATGATTTAGTTTAATTAGGCAAAGGATCCATGGATTCTTTATTTAGGAAGGGGATTTGGCTTGATTTATGCATGTGTTAAATGTGATTTTTGTTATTTGGGAAGTGATGTGGGAGTTCGGCTTAAGGTAATGGGTGTGACTTTGGTTTATTTTTGGTGGGCTTGGTGTGTAGCTTAATAGTGTTTGGGCTAAGGGTGTGTTTTAAAACGGAGGTCGAACAAGCGAACCTGAAGCTAATCCAGCAAGTTAAATCCGAGAAAATATCAATTCTTGACTTTTCCCTTCCGACGTCCGTTTCCCGTGGCTTTCACAATTAAAGAGGTAGTGTCTCCATACGAGACTCATCGGGATTTATATGCAAAAATGCAGTGCCTACAGTCTCCCCCACTTTGATGGGACTTGTGAAGTGTGTAACAGTGACAATCCTATCAAAGTTATGCAATGCATTTTTACTTACCTGGCTCGCCAGCTGCCACCGGACTTGTCTGCTTCTTCTAACTGAGTAGATATGGTGGCGAGGTGCCTCGACCCCTGGGCTTTGTTCCCGAACCACCGAATGTGAATTGTGCTGATGATACAGTGGGCCTTCGACCCTGGGACGCATCCCGGAACTGCAACTGATGTGTGGGCCCTTGACCCTGGGACACATCTTAAAAGTGATGATGAATGAATTCCTGGCTCGCCAGCTGCCACCTGACTTGCCTGTTGTTTTGAACTTAATTGATATGGTGGCGAGGTAACCCTCGATCTCTGGGCTTTGTTCGAACCACCAAATGTGAACTGTGCTGATGATGCAGTGGGCCTTCGACCCTGTGACATGGTGCCACACTGCCGAAACTGCAACCGATGTGTGGCCCTCGACCCTGAGACACATCCTAAAATGATGATGTAATGGGTCTTCGACCTGGAAACACATCTTGGAACTACAACTGATGATGCAGTGGGCCCCTCGACCCTGGGACGCATCCCGGAACTGCAACCGACAACGGGGGCACCTCGACCCTGGGACGCATCCCAATACCGCTGACAATATGGGCCTCGCCCTCAAACTGATGATGTAGTGGGTCCTCGACCCTGGGACGCATCCCGGAACTACAACTAATAATGAAGTGGGCCCTCGACCCTGGGACGCATCCCGGAACTGCAACCGACAACGGGGGCACCTCGACCCTAGGATGCATCCCAATACCGCTGACAATGTGGGCCTCGCCCTCAAACTGATGATGCAGTGGGTCCTCGACCCTAGGACGCATCCCAAAACTACAACTAATGATGTAGTGGGCCCTCGACCCTGGGATGCATCCTGGAACTCCAACTGAATCCAAATGACGACGGTCCAAAACATAAACACAAAATAAATAATTTCTATTAGTTCTACGACTAAGGTTCTCATGTAGGTTTACAGGAGTGCGGACAAAGACTCTCGTTGATGAAGGATTGCCTAGAACTATGACTCCCCGCTCAAGGGTTCAAGCGACCAAGTGGACGCACCTTTTTTACACATTATGGTACGTGCCAACGAGTTACGGTGTGTGACTAACTATCGAATGGATTTCCCACTGTAGATTCCCCAGAGAGAGGGTGGAGCGAACTCTCTTAAATACCCAAGTCTCTTAGGCTCTTATCGCCTTGGTGATAGGAATAAACAACGTGTCCTCCAAACTAGTCCGTCACAACGAGCTACGAGTAATGATCATCTCGGTGCCTTTACAGCTTTTCCTTATAGAAAGGTAGTGATTGAAGGAAGACACCAAACCATTACCTAGCCTTAACAATGCCTTTGATTAAACCCCTTCAACCCACGGTAGACATGGTTAACTAAAGCACAAATCACAATAATTACAAGACATTATTTCGGGGCCGATTCTCTGTCCCCAGTGGAGTCGCCAGATTATAGGACACGGAACTTGACGATTCAGTTCTAGGCTTACGACCTAGTTGGGAGTACGGAATAGCCCGCGGGGGAAATAAATCGGAGAAATAACATGGAGTCGCCACCCGGTGTGAACCGGGAAAATGCGATTTAAGGCAGCACTCGCCCCTCGCAAGGGAAGACCTCAAACCGTTGGGTTCGAAATGGTCCCTTACTTATGCCACTTGTAAAGATATGATTTATGCAATAAACTAACTGAATCTACTCAACATGTATGCTCAAGATAGCCTACACCTAAGTTCGCAGGCATAAGAATAATAATGGAACCTATATCTAAGTTCGCATGCTTCAAAGTAAGGTGTGATAACGACAAACACGCAATAACATACAATCATCACACAAGCATGCTCAATTATCTAATGCGGAAAATAAATAAGAATCTAAGCATAAATATAAATTAAATCCCTAATATGATATAAAACAACCTAATCATTCATAAAGAAAGAAAATACTATCGACTAAATCATGTTTAAGATAAATAACATACTAGCAACCTAATCATGCTCGAATATAATGTTGGATGAAACGAAATACTTGTGTCTCTCAAGTAGTACGTGGCGTTGTATCCCGAGTGCAAACCGCACTACCGTCCATTCGACTATGGAATTTACGTCCGGGTTTCCATCCGATATACCACGAAAGATAACACGCACTTCGTTCATCCGGAATTCACATCATGCCTCAACAAACGACTCTCATGCGATAATATATTAGAATAAATAAAAAGGGTGCCTTCAGGTCTAACCTCATTTATCGTTTCTCGAAAGCGCGTTACACGGCCGTCGGAATGATTGATGTTCCACAACTTTTCTAGTTCACTAATCCAACGTTTTTCCTCGTGTTTCGCTGTTTGAGCTGTTGTTTTCACTCCGTTTCGCTGCTGTTTGTGTTGTATTTTCTGGTCACTATTTTTTGGTAATTATGGGACTGTTTTGGTGGTTTTTTGAGGGGTATTGGGCTACTGTTTTGTGCGGGTTTGGCTAAAAACTGGGCAGTTTATGCGGCAGTTTTGGGGTATTTTCTGGGTAGTTTTAAGGGTCTATTTGTGCGGCAAACTGGGCAGTGCAGTGGGGTGTGTGCATGCAGTTTGGGGCAGTGCAGTGGGGCTGTTTGGTGAGGGAATGTGCGTGGCTTGGCTGAACGTGTTGAGGAGTCTGTGGGGCTGATGAAGGCTAGGCGTGAAGGGGGCTGGTGGCTAAGCGTGAAGGGTTTTGAGTGAAGTTGGCAGGTGCGTGAGTGGGTAGGTGGCTAGGCGTGAAGGGTTTTGAGTGAAGTTGGCAGGTACTTGAATGGCAGGTGGCGTAGGTTGAGTGGACTGTGAAGGAGAGGCGTGAAGCTTTATAGGTGCTGTGTGCGTGAAGGGGCAATTGCAGTGAGGGTTTTTGTGTGTGGAAGGAGCTAGGGTATTTGCGTTGGGATATTGTTTACGGTAATTGAGGGTTTGTGGTTTGCGTGGGTAACTTGCCTGGAAGCTATGTGGCGTGAGGCAGTGGGTTAATTTCTTTGTATTTTCGTGAGAGTGAGCCAGCGTATGTAAGGGTGGTGAACGCCTCTTTTTATAGGCAAAGGGATGGGGACTTTCCTTATTTGAGAAGGAGAAGGATTTGTGTATTAAATGGAATATCTTTTTTAATTAGAATGTGATATAGAAATCTTTTAATTATGGAAGTGATTTGATTTTAATTTGATTTATTCTCTTTTAGTTAGGGATATGATTTAGTTTAATTAGGAAAGGGATCCATGGATTCATTTAATTTAGGAAGGGGATTTGGCTTGATTTATGCATGTGTTAAATGTGATTTTTGTTATTTGGGAAGTGATGTGGGCGTGTGACTTAAGGTAATGGGTGTGACTTTTGTTTATTTTTGGTGGGCTTGGTGTGTAGCTTAATAGTGTTTGGGCTAAAGGTGCATTTTAAAACGGAGACCCAACAAGCGAACCCGAAGCTAATCCAGCGAGTTAAATCCGACAAAATGTCAATTCTTGACTTTTCCCTTCCGACGTTCGTTTCCCGTGGCTTTCACAATTAAAGAGGTAGTGTCTCCATACGAGACTCATCATCGGGACTTATATGCAAAAATGCAGTGCCTACAGTGGGGTGGTTGACTAGTCGCCCCTAGACTCGATTTAGCTTTTAGCTCTTCATTGCTTTCACTCGGCCAAAGTAGATCATATGATGTGACGTTCCAAAACTGTTGATGATCTGGGCCTCGACCCTGTGACTCATCCCCAAAACTGATACCGATGCTGATGTGGGCCTCAACCCTGTGACTCATCCCAAAACTGATACTGATGTGGGCCTCGCCCCCAAACTGATACTGATGTGGGCCTCGCCCCAGACTGATACTGATGCGGACCTCGCCCCCAAACTGATACTGATGCGGGCCTTGCCCCCAAACTGATATTGATGTGGGCCTCGCCTCAGACTGATACTGATGTGGGCCTCGCCCCTAGACTGATACCGATATGGGGCTAGCCCCAGACTGATACTGATGAGGGCCTCGCCCCAGACTGATACTGATGTGGGCCTCGGCCCAGACTGATACTGATGTGGGCCTCGCTCTAGACTGATACTGATGTGGGCCTCGCCCCCAGATTGATTCTGATGTGGGCCTTGCCCCATGCTCCATTTTCAAGATTGATTCTGATGTGATGTCGCATATCAACATGCTATATTGCCTCTCACGTGATAGTCCTGATAGCTAAACGTATTTTCGTCCTCAACAGATGCTTCGCGTCGAAACCAAATAACCTTCAAAGTACTTAATATACTCAAATCTGACCGTTTGAGTGCGTGATCTGAACTAGACTCCTAGTGTGTGTGTGCCAAGGCTCTGTCGCAGCTTAATTCTTAAGTAAGCCAACTCTATGATTTTTTCTTGGAGAATTGGATCGGTGGGTCTAACCAACCTAGATGTCTTGATCATACTATGTGATTACTTCTTCATACTCAACATGATATGGTTTTCTTCTTTCTTTCTTTCGTCTCTTTCTTTTCTTTCTTTTCTTTCTTTTGACCTTTTTTTCTTTTTTTTTCTTTCTTTCTCTTTTTCCGACAAACCTACCCTTTAAGGTAGCATTTCTCCTCATGGTGCTCCTAATACTCGCCCATGGGTAGCTTCACGCTTATCGGTTATATGTGGTCTATTTTTTTCTTTTTTTCTTTTCTGAGACTTTTCTTCGTTTCGAACCATATCATATATCATAGCATAATTAAACCAGGCTGGACATCCAGGCAAACTGTCATTTACTGATTTGCCATCTCTTCAACTAGTCATCTTGCCGACCACTCAGGCTTCCACTGCTGAGATCCCGTAATTAAGTGCTCGTGAGTCTAGCCGAGATCAACTACTCAAAATATCGGACGAGAGTACATCTCGCACTTATCGTTTCTAAGGTTTCACCCCAAATAAAATAATGTCATCACCGGACTTATGCATAACTATTATGGACTAAAAACAAACATTTTTTTTTCTTTTCTTTTTTTAAGCGCCCCATTGGTCTTTTTATCATTGCCGTAAAATTTTCTGTTTCTCGGTTTATGTTTTTTTCCCGATATCTAGGTTTGCTAAACTCTTCTTGACGAGTCTTCTTTTATCCCTAACCCAACGGATATTTATGATGGCTTTTAAGACACAAGGGTTAACATGATGCGTGTATGCATGAGATGCATGAAATGCATGAGATATAATATGCATGTGGTTGTCAAAAGCATAAATGGGTGTCTTCTATAGGTCATACAAATACGGTTCACATGCTGGTTTATGGGGGTATAGACAAAGGCTCTCGTCGACGAAGGATTTCCCACAACTAGGTCTCCCCACTCAAGGGTCCGAGCGACCAAGTGAGCGCACCTTTTTTATAAACTAAGGTACGTGCCAACGAGTTATGGTGCGTGACTGACTGTCAAATGGATTTCCTGTTGTAGATTCCTCAGAGGGAGGGCGGAGCGAACTCTCTTAAGAAACCAAGCCTCTTAGGCTCTTATCGCTTGGTGACAGGAATAAACAACGAGTCCTCCAAATTAGTCCATCATAATAAGCTACAAGTACATGATTATCTAGGTGCCTTCACAGCTTTTCCTTATAGAAAGGTAGTGAATGAAGGAAGACACGGTTAACTAGCCTTAAAAGTGCCTTTGATTAAACCCCTTTCAACCCATGGTAGACACGGTTAACTAAAGTACAAATGGAAAACATCACAAGGCATTATTTCGGAGCCAATTCTCTATCCCCAGTGGAGTCGCCAGACTGTAAGACATAGAAATTGGCGACGCTATTCTAGGCTCGCGGCCCGGTCGGGAGTACGGAGTAGCCCACGGGGGACTTAACTGGAGAATAAAGGACTCGCCACCAGGTGTGAACTGGGAAAATAATTTAAGGCCGCACTCACCCCTCGCAAGGGAATACCTCAAACCGTTGGGTTCAAAATGGTCCCTTACTTATGCCACTTATAATGAAATGATTTGTGCAGTAATTTAATCGAATCTATGCAACATATGTTTCCAAGAGTATTATTCTTCTAAGTTCACATGCATGAAAATGAAGCTCATATCTAAGTTTGCATATAACCTATATCTAAGTTTGTATACATATAAGTGAATGAAATAAAGGCAAGCACACAATCTCACGAACACATTAAGTAGATAAATGCAGGAATATAAATAAATAATAACAGTAAAAGTGTCAATAATGAAATGATATGATTAATTATGTAATGTAAAATAAATTACCAAAGAAGTGAACATGTATGAAATGTGATGAAAAGAAATATGTTCACTGTATGTGAGTTCGTGTAGCGTTTGAAAATACGTTCGAACGGTAAATAGAATGTTTGCGTTCGTATAGAGTTCGAGAACACATTCGAACGGGATATGACTTGATGCATGATAAAACAAAACACATGCGCATTCGAGTAGCGTTCGTAAACGCGTTTGAACAGACTGAGACAAAATACATACGTTCGTGTAGCATTCGGAAATACGTTCGAACGAGATTACCAAAATGGAATCTGAAACGACACAAACACATGCATGGATAAACAAATACACAATGTAGGACCTTGTATGCATGATTAAACATATTTCCCATTCAATCATGGTAAAGGTAGCCTTTAGGAATTTCCCTCGAATAGAGGACCTATAATCCACCCTATATAGCCAATGCGCACTAGAATGTGATGCATGCGTAAATAAAGCAATGATATGCAAAGGGTAAATGACATAATAAAAGGCGCGGTAAAACATCATGGTAAAGGTAGCCTTCAGGCATTTCCCTCGAATAGAGGACCTTTAATCCACCCTAGCTATCCCATGCATATTATATTACAATGCATACAAATGAATGAGACAATAATGTGGAACTCCGTATGTCCGATTAAACATATCTCACATTCAATCAAACATACTTCATCGGACGCGGCAAAACATTGTGGCAAAGGTAGCCTTTAGGCTTTTCATCCCCCGAAGCGGAGGACCTTTAATCCAACTTGATTTGCCCATTCGCACTATATCATCAATACATAAACAAATAACATGCAGAAAGTAAATGTCGGAATATAAAATATGAATAATAGATGAACAAGATAAAATAAAGTGAAATATGTGCCGTTTGCTCAAGTGGTACGTGGAGTTATTTTCCAAGTACAGACCGCACTACCGTCCATTCGGTTTCGGCTACGAAATTTACGTATGGGTTTCCATCCAATATATCAAAAGAGACGACACATTTTCCATTCATCCAATAGCCATAGCATTCATTAATCAATGATACTCGTGCAAAGAAATATTAACAAAGTAAAAGAAATAAACGAAAATAAATGAAGAAGGGTGCCTTCAGGTCTAACCTCTTTAAATCGCTTCCCGGGAGTGTGTTACGTCATCGTCGGAAATGTTAATGCTCCATTATTTTTCTGGTTCACTGGTTCGATATTTCCCTTCGCTGTTTCACTGTTTTTCTTCACTGTTTTCTTCACTATTTTTGGATGATTTGCTGCTTTTTTCCAGTCACTGTTTCGGGGTTACTTTTGTGGCTGTTTTGGGATTTTTGGGGGCTATTTTTTGTGGATTAAAGGTTCAGTTTTGGGGACTGTTGCTCACTGTCTAATGGGCATTTTAGGGGCTGCATGGACTGCTGCTATTGGCGTGAGTGCGTCAAGGCTTTAGGGTTTTTTTTTGTGTTTGGCTTACGGCTGCGAGGGGTGAGGGTTTGTTGAGTGGTTGTTGATTGATGTCTTTATTTAGTTTGGTTGCTGGGCTACTTTGTTCTTTGCGTATGGGGCTACATTAAGGTACGAGTCGGTAAGTGGGGTTTTTGCTTGTCTTGGCTGTGTGTGAGTGTTTATGGGGTTCGGTTGTGTGTCGGTTGAGAGAGTGGGAGGTGTCTTGTGTTTGACGTGAAGGGTTCATGGCTTGCTGGTTTAGGGTTGCTTTGGGTCACGATCATTGGGGGCTCGTTCATGAGTGGCGTGAGGGTTTGTGTATGTGTTCTTTGTGTGACGAGTGTGAGGGCTGCTAGTGTGGCCTGTGTGTGGCCATTTGTGTGGAGCTTTTTCACGGTCAGTGTGTCTGACGAGTGAAGGAGAGAGACGTGAAGGAGTTGAGTGGTGTGTGTTGAGTGTGTTTGTTTGATTGCTGTGTGAGGTGGCTTGAAGGGCGTGATCTATGAAGGGTTATTGGTTTTTATCTTGCCGAGAGAGGAAGAGGAGGAGTTTGTGCGTGAAGGCTATGATGAGAGAGATGAGTTAGAAACTATTAGAGTTTCATTCTTTTGTTGTGGTTAGTGCCGTAAGTGGTGTTTAAGTTTGTGGGTTGATGAGAGGCGAGAGAGAAAGTGGAGAGCTAGGGTTTGGTTCCATCTTCGGGTGAGAGAGAGAAGGTGGTGGCGTTTAAGGTTTATTTTTATTTTTGTTTGATTGTGATGGAGGGTTGCCGAGTGGTTGTGGGAAAAGGGATGCCAGCCTTAGGGTTGGTTATGTTATGTTTTTTTATATGAGTGGGCAAGGGTTTTCTTGCATGGGATTTTCAAAACAATGAAATAAATCAATCAATAAAGTGATGCATTTAATTTAATTATTAAAGGAAATGATATTTGTAATTTTGGTGGGGGAATATCTTTAAATTGGTAGGTGATTTATTTAGATTGGATTTAAATCTTTGGTAATTAGGAAGGTGATTTATTTTATTTAGGAATGGGATTTATTTAATTTAGGAAAAGGGATTTGATTTGATTTAATTGGATTTAATTTAATTCAATTGTATTTAATTTTAATTTGTGACATGTGTTTTAAATGTTTTAATTATTTGGATTGGGCTTAGGCCAAGTGGGCTTTGGATGGGTGCGGGGGTTTTGGGCCGAGGTTTAATATTTTAAAACATTGATTAATCCGGTGAACTCGAGGCCAATTTAGCGAGTTAAATTATTGATGTATTAATTTTAAAATTTTCCCTTACGACGTCCGTTTCCCGCGACTTCCGCAACGTATCGGGTAGTGCCTCCATACGAGGCTCATCATTGGGATTTCATGTAAAAATGCAAGTGTCTACAGCGGTTCTGGTGTATTCGAAGATTATTGGTACAGTTTCATCCCTGATGAACTGTTGGTGTTCCGTGAGGACTCGGTGCCTGGAACAGTATTACTCCGATTTTCATCGAATTTTACTTTCCTCCCACTTATCATTGCATATAGGAATTCCTCTCAGGAAAGCCGCATGGAGTGCAACAATTACATTGTTCTCTTGTGAGTTGTATAAGTACTATACTTTGGTTTCCCTAGGATAACCTATAAATAGGTACTTATCTGATTTGGGTTCTAGTTTGGTATCATCCAAACGTTTAGAGTATGCCCAGCATTCCCAAATCTTCAGGAATGAGAAACCCGGTTTCTTTCCTGTTCATATCTAATATGAAGTCTGTCTAACAGATTTTCATGGAACCTTATTCAAAATAAGTATTACACTGTTTAATGCGTATCCTCGGAAGGAAATTGGTAGCTTAGAGCGACTCATCATTAACCTTACCATGTCCAACAAAGTTCGGTTTCTCTGTTTGGACACACCGTCAAATTGAGGTGTCTCGGGAGGAGTCCACTATGAAAGAATACCATACTCTTTAAGTATACCGTCATATGTTTAAGTATTTTACACTATGGTCCGACTGTAATGTTTTTAATACTTTACCTGTCCGTTTTCTTACTTCGTGTCGAAACTCTTTGAATTACTCAAAAGTTCTTTACTTGTGTTTTATAAGATACACATAACTGTAACGCGATGCCACATCCATAAGAGTTATGAAGTATTTATATCCACCTCTAGCCTATCTAGACATGGGCCCACTTACGTCACTATGAACGAGGGTTAATAGATCGGTGGCACTTGCACTTTTACCAATAAAAGGTGTTTTAGGCACCTTGCCTAATAAACTAGATTCGTAGACATCATTTGAATTAGAATCAAATCTATCCTAGTATCCACTCTTCGAAAGTGTGGATATACGAGTCTTGTTAATGTGTCCTAGACAACAATGCCACTTTTAAGTCTCAACAGATTTATTCAATTTGAGCTTTTGTTTGTCATATTATATGTTTGAGATTCATTTATATTCTAAATATAAATACTGTTTTCACATCTAATGTGTATATCTCAATATCATCTTTATAAACAAAAAACCCGGTGTTCTGGAACATAAAGGTATACCTGCAACGGGTTAAACTAGATAAAGAGATAATATTCCTAGTCAAACTAGATACATTATAATAGTCTCCTAATTTAAGTACATGGCCAAAGGGCAGTTCCAAAACTTAGGTTTCTATGGTCAAAACAACGACTCATGTCTTGTTTCCGACTCATAGGTCGATCTCATCTTAAGCCAGTATCCTGCTCATCAGCAGATCCCGCACATCAGTACATATGTATGTACCACATCCAGTATTAAAAATCCAATTTTTAAAAACCAGTAGTGGATATGTTTATAACAAACATATCTGAAGTCGGAGCCTTGCCCGCCTTGACTTCCTTCATGTCTGCCTTGTCCATACGGCAGTCACGCTTCCAGTGACCCCGTTTGCCACAGTTTAGGCAGACATTTTGGGATATGTCATTTGTCTTCCTAGAAGACTGTGACGATTTTGCCTTTGCCCCTTTTCTTCACACCCCAGAAGCCTTCGGCCAAGCCTTGGCCTTCTGAGATGTCGAAGTAGGATGCGCCTTGCGCTTCTTGCCCTTTTAGAAGCTCTGGCTCTACCTCCTTGAGCATAGCCATTAACTCTCCAAGAGTTTTCTTTTGAAATTAGTACTTCTAAGATATAAGGTTAGATCTGTGAAGATCCTTCAATTTCAACATCATGGTATAAGGATCTAATCCTTAGTTCTGACGATGAAATTAAGGAGTCATTGCTATTGGGAAGCGGCCGCGAGTGCGCAGCGGAAAATTGAAATTATTATGCCCAATACCCATTTGTTTTGGATTATTCTACAATCTTAGGCATGTTACTATATATTCTATGCATAAAACTCATAAAACATGCAAAGAACATAAACCTAAACATGCTAACTATCATAAGAACTCTAATTAAAATAAAGAAAGAAAAAGACTTACTTGAACCGTAGACTCCTCCAGTCCTCCCTCCAATCTAGAAGATTTTCTCTAACTCAGCAAGCTCTTCCACGTTCCAAAGAGCCACTCAAGTGTGTGGCCTCCAAAGATGCACACACCAAAGCCAAAACTCAACGGCAAGACTACGCCTTGAGTGCACGAGAATTTTGCCCTTGGTGCTAGCCTAGGCAAATACCTCAAAACTTTTAACTCGAGGTTCCTCTAGTCAATTAGACTTAAGAATCCTCAAAATCAGTGGCTTACTCTTCAAATTTAGAGTTGCTCACTTATATAAACCCAAGATTTGAAAGGTTTGGTGCAAAAAATTGTGAAGAATTCTTTGGGTTTATATAGTGCTCCAAAGACAACAAAATTAATTAAGAATCCGATGTGGGATAAAAGCCAATTTAATCTTATCCATTGGATCTTAATTTAGTGGTTTAATGAGATTATAAAACCCTAATAAGAGTCAGGGCCAAATTGGAATTCAAAACAAATAACAAAATTAAATTAAAAAATTTTACTATCCACACGGTACTATTCACGTGAATAGTAATTTTTTTTTTTATCTATTTATTCCAATTCCCAAAGTGCCCCTATCGTCATTCACCAATCCCTAAGCCACTTTGGAACCTCATAAATGATCTGTTCAAACACATTGAACCATTTATGAACAATTCCTACAGCAATCATATATGCTGTTAAATATGTATTGTGCACTGTTAACCATTGATTTCGACTTTGTTGTGTGTGACCTTTTGGGTTCCCCTCAAGTTGGACATGAAATGAATCGTGATAATTTAATCGAACATAAATTATCTTCTGATCAGATGGTCGTTCGATTTCAATGACCAAGGTTGACATCTAGCAACATGCCAAGGCCCTCAAATAAGAAGGAAAGATATATATACCCATTCTGTATGCGATTTACATATGATATGGTCCCTCGCCTCACTGTATCCCCACCTATTAACCTAGGGTACGAAAAGTGTCCACCCATATGGTCAAATGTATGATGTTGATAGTGTCATGAATCGTGCTAACCCAAGAATCTCACATGATTCTTCCGCTGTGGCCACAGTCTCAAGCACTGATCACACATATCAACCGCCAAACTGTAATACTACTCTTATAAGAAAATATTATCCGAGAGAGTGGCGATTCTCTATTTTATCTTTACAAACTTCATGTGTTTCAACAAATGACCCAATCATACCCTTATGACCAGATCTTTTGAACCGGGGAAGGAGAATGTCAAAGTTATTTGATCCACACATAAGATTGTAAAGACCTCAAGTCTAAGGACTAGTCATATAATCGATACATGAAATTCTCACAGACATATGGGAAAAACACTCCATATGAAAACTTTCGGCGATCAGTTCGATGGACACGAGCAACTCATGCATCCATGTGATACACCAAGCAGACGGATCTCCGCTAGTAGCCTATGAGATCGGCTACCCCACTTAAGGGCGGATCATATCATCATTCTAGTCTCTCCGCTTTGTGAAAGCCATATTATTCACAAAACTATGACTAAGAACATTTAAGAGTAATGATTCTCATAAGGCGTGGAAGCCATCATCTTATTACTCCAAGGGCTTTATTACAATGGTAATGATTTATATAAGTTATGTAAGACACGTATAATAAAGATTGCCATTTTATTAATTAATGAAAATATTACAAATACATGTACATATAGCCCATCCACAAGTTGGGTATAGGGCATATCCATAACAATCTCCCACTTGCACTATAGCCAACTAGTATGAATCTGGACACCATACTCTCGGGTGTGCCTATCATGTTTTTGTTAAGTCAGCCCTTTAGTCAGAGAATCTGCAAGATTATCTTCTGTGGGTATTTTCTCTATAATAACTTATTTTCTCTCAACAATCTCCACGATGAGATGAAATCGCATGAGTACATGCTTGGATTTCTGGTGGGGCCTTAGTTCCTTTGATTGAGTAATGGCACCCATGTTGTCACAAACATCGTGATGCTATTCTTTATCGCGGGAAGCACTTCCAGTTCTGTGATGAACTTCTTTATCCAGACTGCTTCTTTAGCTGCCTCAGATGTTGCAATATACTCGGCTTCAGTGGTGGAGTCCGCTATAGTTGACTACTTTGAGCTTTTCCAACTGATAGCACCGTCATTCAAAGTAAACATATATCTTTTTTGCGATCTACTCTCATCCATGTCGGTTTGAAAGCTCGCATCACAGTAACCAATGACTTTCATTTCATAACAATCTCCGAATGTCAAAAACACACCCTTAGTTCTTCTTAGATACTTGAGGTTTGTTTTGACAGCTGCCCAGTGTTGCTCACCAGGATTTGCCTAATACCTGCTCGTTATGCTAAGAGCATAAGAGACATCGGGTATTGTACATAGCATGGCGTACATGATCGATCCGATTGCTGAAGCATAAGAGATCCTACTCATACGCTCTCTATCTGAAGGAGTATGTGGTCATTGCACCGTAGATAATTTGATTCCATGACAAATAGGTAAATTACCTCTTTTGGAATCTTCCATTTTGAATCTTTTCAAAACTTTATCTATGTACGTAGATTGAGAAAGTCCTAACAACCTCTTAGATATATCACGGTAGATCTTAATGCTGAGGATGTAGGCTGCTTCTCCCAAATCTTTCATGGAGAAATCTTCCATCATGGGAATATCATTCCCGATGATTAATATGTCATCGACATATATTACAAGAAATAAAACAGCACTCCCACTACTTTTCCTGTAAACAAAGGCTCGTCTACATTTTTGATGAAGTCAAATTCTTTGATTGTCTCATCAAATTTTATATTCCAACTTCTGGAGGCTTGCTTGAGTCCATAAATGGATCGTTTAAGCTTGCACACTTTATTATGATCATCCTTAGATGCAAACCCCTCAGGTTGTTTCATATAGACTTCCTCTAAGAGGTTCCTATTAAGGAAAGTTGTTTTGACATCCATCTGCCAAATCTCATAATCAAAGTGTGCAACTAGTGCCAGTAAAATTCGAACGGACTTTATCATTGCAACAGGCGAGAAGGTTTCCTTATAGTCAATTCCTTGGATTTTTCTATAACCTTTCGCCACCAACCTAGCCTTATAGGTTTGGATGTTGCCTTCTGCATCAGTTTTACGCAAGTAAATCCACTTGCAGCCTATAGGTTTTATCCCTTCAGGTGCATCAACCAAGTCTCAGACTTGATTCTGATATATAGAGTTTATTTCCGATTTCATGGCCTCAAGCCACTTGACTAAATCAATGTCACTCATTGCTTCGTCATAACTGGTGGGATCGTCATTATCAATGACCTGATCATGTTCCTCATCAATATGGAAACCATATCTTTCAGGCTCATGTCTTTCCCTACCAGACCTTCTGAGTTCATAACCTTGTGTTGTTCCGTCGCTGCCCTTTTGAGGGGCCTGGGGTTTAGTTCTATGTTAGTTTGTTCTTCTCGTACCTCATCGAGGTCAAGTATACTCCCACTATATTTCTTGAGAAGGAATTCATTCTCTAGAAATTTAGCATTTCGTGAATTAAATGTTCTTTGTTCCTTTGGGACGTAGAACACGTATGCTCTTTAGTTCAAGGCATATCCTACAAACTTACATTTAACTACCCTATCATCCAATTTGTTAGTTTGTGTGGGCTTGACATATGCGTCACATCCCAAAACTCTTAGATAACTAAGACTATGATGTTTCCCAAACCATAACTAATATGGTGTTTGACTAACAGTCTTGGAAGGAACTTGTTTTAGTAGTAGTGTTGCAGTTTCTAAAGCAAGACCCCAAAATGAAAGAGTGTAGGCATTGCATTTTTGCATGTGAAACCCGATGATGAGTCTCAGTTGGAGGCACTACCTTTTTAGTTAAGGATATTGCGGGAAACGGTCGTCGGAAGGGAATCGGTATTTCGTTAGATCCTTGTTCACTTATTTAGCGTCAAGCTCACTTGTTGGACCTATATTTAGATCACCTTTGGCCGAGAAAAAAAAAAAACCAAAACCCTTTTAATCTAGCCCATAAACGACTGATCCACTAACCAAGCCAAACCAAGCCCACACCACATTAGGCCCACACGCCCATCACCCAAATTAAATAAAATATTAAATAAAATATTAATTAGATAATGTAATTGAATTAAATAAAATAATTAAACCATTTACCAATTAAATAAAACATAAAATATAATCATACCTAATTTAGATAAATCAAATATATTAACTTTCTAACTAAACAAAAATCACATACTAAATTAAAAAGATGTTATGCCTAATTAAATCACTCATAACCAATTTAAATATTTTGACTTCCTAATCTAAACCAATCTTGTCTCCATCAAATCCATTGATTTCCTTCTTAGACGCTAAATCAATCCCTTCCTTGTGAGACAAGGAGTAGCCCTAGCCCTTCTCTATATAAACAACCTTTAACCAAGACATGCACTCCCCTAGCTCATACACACAACACACACACAAATTACAGCAAGAAACCCTAGACACTACACACAAATCACACCAAGAAAGAAGCAACAAAATTTCTCTCCATCTCCTCCACTCTCACCACCGAATACCCATCCCTTAGACAGCCCCCTTGCCACATCGTTAGCCACTTTTCACAACCCTAATCCACACCAAATAAGCCTCAAATACAGTCCTAAAGTCGCACAAAACAGCCCCAAACACTTCCCCCACTGCACACCACATTAGTCACAATTGAAGCCATTACTGCCCCAAAAAACTGACCTGAAACAGCCCATGTACTGCACGCCTAAATCACTCCGAACATCAGTCCAAATCCACTTAAAACAGTCCCTAAAATCCTTAAAACATTAACATAAAAAATGCACTTATAATCCCTAAAATAATCACAAAAACTACACTTAAAACCTTTAGAAAACACCCAAAACAGTCCGTTGAAACGTCAAAACAGTGAGCATAAAATACAGAGGAAACAGCAGCAAAACAGAGGCCAAATAGCAAGCAAAACAGTAAAACAGTGAGCTAAGACGCTAAACTAGTGAACCGGAGAAGTTGAGGAGCTTTACCCTTCCGATCCCCGTGAAACCCAAGTCCGAAGGTCGGTAAAAAGGGTTAGACCTGAGGGTATTTTCCACATTTTTTTTCTGTTTTATTTTTATTATTTATTGAGTATTGTTCGCATGATTGTTATGTTAAAATGCATGTTTTGGCCCTTGAGTAGATAAATATGCATGTATAACGAAATATTGTATGTTGTGGCCTTGGAATAAAATGAAAGATGTGTCAACTCTCGCGGTATATCAGATGGAAACCCGGACATAAATTTCATAGCCGACTCCGAATCGACGGTAGTATGATCTGTACTCGGGATACAACTCCACATACCGCTTGAGTAAACGGCACCTTCATTTTTTTTTATATTTCTTTGATTTATTTATTTTTCGTCATTTGAATTCTGCATGTTACTTGTTTATGCTTGACGCAATCGAGCGCATGGGCTTAGTTAGTCGGATTAAAGGTCCCCTATTTGGAGGGGTTAAAACCATTTACCACGATGATTTGCCGCGCCGGTTGATGTGTGTTCGATTGAATGTAAGATATGTTCAATCGGGCATACTAGGTTTGATATTATTGTCTTTATTTTTGTATGCATGATGCGATCGAGTGCATGGGCTTAGTAAGTCGGATTAAAGGTCCCCTATTTGGAGGGGTTAAAATCCTTTACCACGATGCTTTGCCGCGCCGGTTGATGTGTGTTCGGTTGGATGTAAATATGTTCAATCAGGCATACTAAGTTTGATATTATTGTCTTTATTATTTGTATGCATGATGCGATCGAGCGCATGGGCTTAGTAAGTCGGATTAAAGGTCCCCTAATTGGAGCGGTTAAAATCATTTACCACGATGTTTTGCCGCGCCGGTTGATGTATATTCGGTTGAATGTAAGATGTGTTCAATCGGGTATACGAAGTTTCATATAGTTATCATTGTCTTTGTACGCATTGTAATGGAAAGCGCATGGGCTTATTGTGTTGGACTAAAAAGGTTCTCCATTTGGGGGAAGAAAAGCCTAAAAGGCTACCTTTACCAGGATATTTGTCGCGTCTTTCATATATTGATTGCATCATCTACTCCTGTCTTGGCTCGATCTATTACCATTGGTACATCTATATTATAAGCCCTCCACTCACGCTAAGACCTCTCATTCAAATACCCCCACTCACGCCACTGTCCCCTACTTACGAGCTACCTTAAACCCACGCAAACGCCCCTCACTGTCTCACTCAATCAGCCCCTCTCACATGTTACCGCTTCAACCTTTAGCCTCCATGCATTTACACTAGCCACAACATATTAATCACGCACCATAGCCATATATCTTTGCCCTTCACGCCACCTGCCAATTCAGCTAACTCTCCCTCAGCCAAACAAATCACAAAACACCATTAACAAATCTCTCTCGCCTCTCACCCTTCACAAAGCCCACATACGTCCCAGCCACCTGCCAACCTCAACTTCAGTGCCTAAACAGCCCACTACACATATGTCTGCCCAGTGACTCACCCAAACAACGTACCCCACGCTCCTCACACCGACGCATCAGCTCTCCTTATCATAGCAGCCAACTATACCATTCATGCATGTATTATGAAATCCCATATAGTCATCCTTATCTTTGTACGCATCGTAATGAAAAGCATGTTTATTCCATTGGTTGCATCATTTACCTTAGTCTTGGCTTAACGTATTACAATTCATATATCTATGTTATGACAGCATTTGAGTATTATTTCTTATGGTATATCGGATGGAAACCCAGACATAAATTCCGTAGCCGATTCCGAATGGACGGTAGTGCGGTCTGTACTTGGGATATAATTCCACGTACCACTTGGAAAAGTGCTCATATGTGTGTTTGTGTCCATATTAGTTATCTTCTTTTGCACCACGTCATAGCATGCTTACTTTAATGCCCAATTGCATCCTTAATTGTCTTTTTGTTTATGCTTCCGCACGTATAAATATGATATGTCTATGAAATCGCATGTTCGCCATTATTTGATTCGCTTTTATGTGTGCTTGCATGGTTAGTGTGTGCTTGTGTTTCCATGAATACAATATGCCAATGAAGTTGTATGTTCGTTGTTACTTTGATGTACTTTCAAGCATGCAACCTTAGATGTGAAATATATGCAAATTTAGGTGTAAGTTTATTTTTGCGCATATGGAGAAGAAGCATGATACTCTTGGAAATAAGTGTTACTTAAGCTTGATTAAAAATTATTACACAAATCCTTTCATTACAAGTGACATAAGTAAGGGACCATTCCGAACCCAACGGTTTGAGGCTCTCCCTTGCGAGGGGTGAGTGAGGCCTTAAATCTCATTTTCCCGGTTCACATCGGGTGGCGACTCCATTATTCTCCGGTTTAGTCCCCGTGGCTACTCCGTACTCCCGACCAGGCCGCGAACCTAGAACAGCATGCGTCGTCCAGTTTCTGTGTCCCACAAAGAGGTAGATCTGTGTCTGGCATCATTGATCCGACCATATCTAATAATGTCTGATTTCTCCTTTTGGAGACCCCATTATGCTGTGGAGTTCCCGGAGGAGTTCACTGGGAAACAATGTCATTTTCTCTCAAGTAATCTTGAAATTCGTTGCTTAAGTATTCACCACCTCGGTCATACCTTAGTGACTTAATACTTTTATTAAGCTGGTTTTCTACTTCAGCTTTGAAGTCTTTGAATTTCTCAAAGGCTTTAGATTTGTACCGCATAAGGTACACATACCCATATAGCGAGTGATCATCGATAAAGGTAATGAAGTAGGAGAATCCACCTCTAGCAGTGACTGACATTGGTCTGCATACATCAGAATGTATGAGTTCTAATGTCTCCGTTGCACGCTGTCATTTACCTTTGAAGGGTAATTTGGTCATTTTACCAAGTAAACAAGACTCACAAGTTCCATAAGGTTCATATTTGAAGGGTCTGAAATACCCATCCTTATGTAGCTTAGTTAATATTGTTTCATTGATATGACCTAAGCGACTGTGCCATAGAAGTGATTCATTGAGATTATTCGAGTTAACGTTGTATTTATTAGAGGTTGATCATTCTTTGTTACTTTGTAAGACATAGATACCATTATTCAAAATACCATCTCCATATTTTATTCAATTGAAATAAATAGAACATTCATTACAGCTTATTAGGCATGAAAAGCCTTTATTACATAAAGAAGAAATTGAAATGATGTTATTTACTAGAGAAGGTACATAAACATAATCTTCTAAGTCTAAAACTAAACCACTCGGCAAAAATAATGAATAAGTCCCCACGCACAATGCAGCCGAATTTACTCCATTACCAATGTGTAAGTCAACCACTCCATGACGGAGTCTCCTACTGTTTCTCAGGCCCTGCATATTGTTATACAAGTGAGTCCCACAACCGGTGTCAAGCACCCAAGTAGAAGGTTCAGAGTTTTGAGAATATAGTTCAATCATATACAACATACCTGAAGCATTGGGCTTTCTTGGCCTCTTGGGCTTCCCTAGCTTCATTGGCTTTCAAGTATTTGCAGTCTTTCTTCCAATGACACTTCTTTCCACAAAAGAAACATTTCCCTTTTCCCTTTTTCTTCTCCACCTTACCATTGGGCTTTAGGTGATCTGTAGCCTTGGCCTTGCCCTTATTTTTCTTTGGGCCTCGTGGCTTCAGGTCCGTACCCATAAGCATGACAGAGGTTTTTAAGCTCCAGTTTCAAGTCCTTCTCTGCTTGCTTTATCAGATTGTGCAATTCTGTTAAAATAGCTTCTTTATCAGACAGATAAAAATGCATAATAAAGTTAAAGAATTCTTTTGGTAAGGACTGAAGAATTAGATCCTGACATATCTCATGATCCATGATGAACCCGAGGTTTGCTAATTTTTCAATGTGGCCAATCATCTTAAGCACATGTCCACTAACAGATCCTTCCTTATACCTTGTTTGGAATAAGGCAATGACACTTGGAATCTCACGGTATGAACGGAAGTTGCATACAACTCCTTCAAGTGAAAGATGATGGTTTGAGCATCCATATCTTCGTGAGCTTTCTCAAGTTTGTCCGACATAGAGCCAAGCATTATGCAAACTACTTGCTCATCATCATCACATGATTCTTCCGATGTGGCCACAGTCTCAAGCACTGATCACACATATCAACCCGCGAACTGGAATACTACTCTTATAAGAAAATATTATCCGAGAGAGTGGCGATTCTCTGTTGTATATTTACAAACTTCATATGTTTCAATAAATGACCCAATCATACCCTTATAACCGGATCTTTTGAACTGGGGAAGGAGAATATCAAAGTTATTTGATCCACACATAAGTTTTGTAAAGACCTCAAGTCTAAGGACTAGTCATATAATCGATACATGAAATTTCTCACAGACACATGGGATAAACACTCCATATGAAAACTTTTGGCAGTAAGTTCGATGGACACGAGCAACTCATGTATCTATGTGATACACCAAGCAGACGGATCTCCGCTAGTAGCCTATGAGATCGGCTACACCACTTAAGGGCAGATCATATCATCATGCTAGTCTTTCCGCTTTGTGAACGCCAATATTATTCAAAAAACTATGACTATGAACATTTAAGAGTAATGATTCTCATAAGGCGTGGATGTTGGATTCTCTAAGGTGCAATGATCAATTATCATGCAATGAAAACAATTAAATACAACAAAGGACAATGGCAGAATCATACTCACATCAAACGGATTGGATGCTACGAAGAACAAAAATTTCTGCTCCTCCCTTTTGCAAGTCACAACAGTGGCAGTTTCCATGTCCTCCAATTTCGGCTTTGGATGGTCCTCCATGCAAGCTCCAAGCTTGTGTTGATTCCTTGCTCATGTAGTGAGTTCCCTATCACCTTTGTATGGACTCATTTGGGTGCTAGCACCTTTGATTTTGCCACAAAATCATCAATTTCTTCACCTTGTATTCGGCCAAACTAGAAAATAAGAAGAGAAGAACTGGCATGTTTGGCCGGGAGAGAGGAATCAAATTTGGCTCCCAAAAACGTGAGCAATAGAGAGAGAATGGAAGTTATGTATTTGTAATCAATTTTGTGTATCTAATACACAATATTCCATTTTTAAAAAAATCAAATAAATGATTTAGCAAATACAAAAAGTCAAGCCATAATTGCCAACCACTTCCATCGCTATTCACATCAACTCACATCACTCAATCAAGTGACAACTTGTCACATCACTCAAAGTGACATTTGATTTGACGCTTGATATGACTAATGATTTGACGCTTGATGTGACTTAAGTGCCGCACTCGAATTCGAAATGCGAATGCGCTCACAAATAATCATGGGCTTGGGTTCGCTAATTCCAAATTAACAAATTTTCCGTTGCGTCGTAATTAAATGATTACGCCTAGCAAAATCACTATTCACGGCGCTAATGAATTAATTCTAAATTAATTCGTTCGCCCGAATTAAATCTAATTTCAATTCTGCGTCGAAATCCAATTTCGTTTAATAATCGAATATATTAATTTAATCGATTAATTCCAAATTAATCGTTATCTCTCTTTAAATGATATTTTATCCCAGATAAAATATCTCTGTAATTGATTTTCTCTCTCATCTAATTAATCTCAGATTAATAAAGAGCGAGTCATACATCATCGTGAATCTTCGGGAAGCGACCCATTAGATCCCCGGATATGTTGGCAGTAAATACGGTCGTCGGACTATCCAAACACGTAAGTACCTAGTACTACGTTTATACTGATTTACAAGACAAGGTTGGCTTCTAGCAAATCGTCATGCCTACCCAATTCTCCAAAAATATGCTTACATGAATAAGCGATCTATATCAGGAGTAGTATACGTAGAATTGTGTATGTCGATCCAGTATCGGATGATCTTGTGCTAAGCCTGGGGCTGGAATTGTGTCTGCCCCGTACGAAGCACATATCGGATGTCTGGTAACTAGTCTCTATAATCGGATATACATGACCCTGTCATAATATCCCGATAGCTGCAGCATTTAAGAGAACCAGTCTCGTATCCTACGTGACCATCATCTCCACTATGACTGGAGTGATACTTCCATCTTGACATCACACCTAACACACTACGATTCTCGATATACCCAGAAGAGGCGTACACAGAAACCGGTTCAAGCCCTGGACGACCAAAACCAAATTATATTGATTGTCGTAAGTATTAGCGGTGCAAGTCTCAGGTTAAGACCAAATACACCTACCCTGATTTCGGACTTACATAGACACAAAGTCATACTACCAATGGAATTCCAAGGGGGTCTATCCAGAGCGAAGCTGTTTCCCGTACCATCGGTAAAACACAACCTCCTATTACACTTGCATGAGTATCCTATACCCAAACATATGAGAACTATGTCGTTATGCCCTCACAACGCGTACAAGTGTAATACTAGTTTTTTACGTATTTATCGATGTCCAATCTCGATAATACTCTGACTAGGGATATTTAATGATTTATCCTTTGTGGACTGATATTGTCTCATATCATTCTCAATCCAGGAACAAATCATAGGGACCTCCTATCATTTATACATCTAGGTGATATAATCACAAATGATAAGAGTGCAATCTCCTTTGTCACATAGTTAATTTGTACAACAACACCATAATATGTACAAATAGTGACGCTATGGGTCATAATTGTCCAACAATCTCCAACTTGGCCTATAGCCAGTCACTCGAGTGTCTTACACCCGAACTATGTATGGTGGGCTCAAACTACTGAGAAATGATTTCGTCAGCGGATTTTCTTGATTATCATCTGATGCGATTTATTCGATCATCACATCGCCACTATGTATGTTCCGAACGAATCAGATGAATATCGAAGTATGTATCTGGATCGTTGATGAGACCATTAATTCTTTAGCCTGTGCTGACGCCTAGCTCAGCTGCTAACATAATTATATCTAATCTAATTAGATTTATTATCGACCCAAATGGCTTCTATTGCTGCCTCAGCTGCAGCAATAACCCGCATTTGTTGTTTATTCGGTAACAGTATCTTGCTTGGAAGATTTCCAGCTCACTATTATGTTATTCAAATGTATATACCGTTTGTGACTTTAGTCATTTTATCGGTTTAAGAGACTTGCTTCAGTGATCCCAGTCACTTCAAGTTCTCCATCTCCATAGTTTAAGACAACATCCTTAGATCTCTAAGATACTAAGTATATTCTTAACATCAATCCAGAGACTATCACTTGGATTGGCCTGATTGTGAATCCATATGCTCAAAGCGTATGAGACACCAGGTCAAGTATATTTTTCAATGTACGATTTCTCGGAGAGTTTTCTCGAAAGCCAAGCTTTCGCCGATTGTTTATTATAGGAATATCATTTCCAAGAAATGACATTTTATCATTATTTATCGGTCATTGTTGTCAGTGCGCTCCCACTAACCTCCTTATATACACAAGAATCTTTTACGTTTTGAATTAAATCATAAACCATTATGATTACATCAAAACGATAATTCCAAGAACTCAATACTTACTTCAATCCATACATGGATCGAATAACCTGCAAACCTTGTTTGCTAGTTTTGGTATGAAAAAATCGTCAGGATGTTGTAAACATCCTCCAAAAGGTTTCCTTTTCAGGAAAGCGATTTTACCATTCAGCTGACATATTTCACTAATGAAACATACAGCAGTAGCAAGAATTATCCAAATGGATTTACCACAGCAACATGTAAAATGTTGAATCGTAATTAACACAATGTTGATAACGATACCTTTCGGCTAAAAGCCTAGCTTTATACGTTGGTATGTTTCCATCCATGTATGTCTTCCTTGAAGACTTATATAGTACCAATAGGCACAATGCCTTGCGGTACATCAACTAGTGTCCAAACTTATTGATATACATGGAATCCATTTCGAATGTTCTGGCACTTTGCCATAACAGGGAATTGATACCTTATATCACTTCCTCATACGTAGTCAGTTGTTATACCTCAAAAGATTGACATCTTTACGAGGTGAGATCAGAAATCCATACCCCAGGTTGTTTTCTGACTCTCTCCGACATACGCGGTTCTTGTGTATTCGAAGATTAATGGTATAGTTTCATCCTTGATGAACTATTAGTGTTCCATTATGAATCGGTGCCTTGAATAGTATTACTCTGATTTTCATCGAGTTTTACTATCCTCCCACTTACCACTGTATATAGGTATTCCTCTTAGGAAAACCGCATGGTGAACAACAATAAAATTGTTCTCTTGTGAGTTGTATAAGTACTATACTTTGGTATCTGACCGGCGTAAACACACACGTATAACGCAAGTGCACGTATCGTTCAAGTAGTATAAAAATATCGATCCCACGAGGACTTAATTTCTAATCTATTAATTTTATGAGGTCAAATGATTACTAGTATCTAACAGGTTGTTTGATTGATTTGAAATGGTGACGATTCTAAATTTAAAAACAAGTAATAAAATTGTTCGAAAGTAGGTTTTAAGAAAATTCAATATTAAAAACTATCTAGGGTTGTGATTTCTTCCAATATCATTTTAAAGATGAAGTGGTTATCTTAAAGTTGGGTAATATATTGATTTATTAACCTGGACACTAAATTATGTGTAAGCCTCTGTCGATGGTCAGACACAAATACCCATTTTAAACCCAATTGAACCATATATCTATGTCAACCAATTATCTGGATTCATTAAGTTTAAGTTCCAATTATGGCTACCCCCACCCGCCCGACAGGTATATGTCTATCCTGTAAGGAAATCTATTAAAGGGTTATCTATCCTCAAGGAAGATCGTGGACTATTGAGTCTAAGGTCTTAGACTTAAAATCCCTATGTCTAGTTCATTTTAAGTTTCCCAGTTCAATTTTATTAATGGCCAGTTAATGAAAAAACATTAAGATTAAGACTCAATAAATAAATCTTTATATTACCCAAGCTATAATCTAACCCCTTATAAACCGGTGATATTGGATTTCATCACAACCCCAGATAACTGGCTTAGTTAAGACACATATTTACGGGTAGTAAAATTTAAATAAAATAAAAGACATAAAGTAAAATACTGAAAATTAAATACTGAAAAGTAAATTGCTGAAAAGTAATTGCTGAAAAGTAAAAACTGAAAATTAAAGAAAGAAAATATTGTGCGTAAAAGTAAACTGAGGAAAGTAAAAACTGAAAAGTAAAGAAAAGAACGTGCGAAAGCGGATATTAATTACTGAAAGCTATAAATAAACAAACATGATACAATCTTCTTAGTATTCTTAAGGAATTCCTTAGAAGAAAATATGAATTTTACAAATGAAATGGCTTGGTATTTATAGGCAAAATTTTACCTCAATCAAATCATCCACTAAATCAATTATTAATTGCTCCACAAATTGCTCCACCAAATCCATTATTAATTACTCCAATAATCTCTTATCATTTTTTGTGATGATTTTGTTGGACAAAATGACCCATAGCGTCACTATTTGCACATATCATTGTGTTGTTGTAGCAAATTAACTATGTGACAAGGAAATTGCACTCTCATCATTTGTGATTAAATCACCATAGATATATAAATGAAGAGAGGTCCATATGATTAGTTCCTGGATTGAGATGATATGAGACAGTATCAGTCCACTAAGGATTAATCATTAAATGTCCCTAGCCGGAGTATTATCGAGACTGGACATCGATAATGCAGAATAGGCTAGTATTGCACTTGTGTGCGTTGTGAGGGCACAACGTCATAGTTCTCATATATATAAGTATTGGATACTTATGCAAGTGCGATAGGAGGTCGTGTTTCACCGATGGTACGGGAAACAGCTTCGCTCTGGATAGACCCCTCGGAATCCCATTGGTATTATGACTATGTGTCTATGGGAGGCCGAAATCAAGGTAGGTGTGTATAGTCTTAACCTGAGACTTGCATCGCTAATACTTGCGATAATCGGTAGACTTTGGTCTTGGTGGTACAGGGCTTTAACCGGTTCTGTGTACACCACTTCTGGGTTTATCAGAGAGTCGTAGTGTATTGGGTGTGATGTCAAGACGGAAGTATCACTTCAGTCATATTGGAGATGATGTCACGCAGGATACGGTACTAGTGCTCTTGAGTGATGCGCATCCAATCATGATATTATGACCAGGTCATGAATATCTGATTATAGAGACTAGTTACCAGACATCCGACATGTGCTTCGGACGGGGCAGACATTTATCCAGCCCCAGCCCAGTAGCACGTGACTATCTGATACTGGGCCGATATACACAATACTACGGTATACTACGCTTGATACAGATCTATATATTCCTGTAAGAATATTTCTGGAGAATTGGGTAGGCATGGCGCTTTGCTAGAAGCCAACCTTGTCTTGTAAATCGGTATGAACGTAGTACGAGGTACTTACTTGTTCGTAATCCGACGACCGTATTTACTGCCAACATATCCGGAGATCTCATGGGTCGCTTCCTGAAGATTCACCGATGATGTATAACTCGCACTTTAATTAATCTGGGATTAATTAGAAGAGAGAGAAAATTAATCTGGGATTAATTGCGGAGATATTTTATCTGGAATAAAATATTAATAAAGAGAGAGAACGATTAATTTGGAATTAATCGATAAAATAATATATTTGATATATTATTAGAAATTGGATTTCGACGCGGAATTAAAATTAGATTTTAATTCGGGCGAACGAATTAATTTAGAATTAATTCGTTAGCGACGTGAATAGTGATTTCGCTAGGCGTAATCATTTAATTACGACGCGACGGAAAATTCGTTAATTTAGAATTAGCGAACCCGAGCCCGAGAGTGATTGCAAGCGCATTCGCATTTCGAATTCGAGCGCGGCACGCAAGTCACATCAAGCGTCAAATCGCTAGTCGCATCAATTGTCAAATCACTTGTCACTTTGAGTGATGTGATGTGACATGACATGTTGTCACTTTATTAAAGTGACTTGATGTGAAAAAGTGATAGATGATTGAAAAGCATTTGTGCTTTTTGCTTTTGACCTTTTGACTTTGCTTTTTTGAAAAGTAAAATGAATTGTTTAAAAGAAATAAAAAGTGGTAAATGGCTTTAATTATTTTTTTGAAAATATAAAAAGCTTTTACACTTTCTCTCTCTCAATTGTGTGATTCACGTTTTTAGGCTTTGGAGCCAAAAACTCTTCGTCTTTCTCTTCTCCCTTACACACGGCTTTGAGCAAAATTGTTCTTCTCTCATTTTTGTCACTGCCGACTCAAAAGAGAAGCAAGTGGGAGATGTTTTGTTGCAAAACAGAAGTGCTAGCACACCTTGGGTTATACATAGGTGATAGGGAAACGAATTTGTGAGCTTGGAAAGCTTGAAGCTTGGAGCTTCAATGGAGTCATCCATGGCCGAATGAACAGGAGGAAGAAGACACCCACCACCACCGTGCAGCCCCTACCATTCGCACAGCTCACTGCCGAGCAGCAACATGCATGCGTTTTTGGTCTTGTTCTTCCTAGCATCAAACCCATCAATGTGAGTATGAATTCCGCCTTACTCCTTTGTGTATTCAACTCGTTTTTATGCATGTTTGTTGATCTTGGGACTTGATTGAATCTCTACAATGGTATCAGAGCTATTGGTTGCATAAAACGAATTAGGGTTCTTGAGCAAATTTGGGGCTTTTTGATTTAAGCATGATTTTAACAAATTGTTTTTTAAAAAATGCTTGTATATGAATTAATTAGAGTATATGTAATCAATTTGATAAAAAAAATTAATGGATGATTTTCCCCAATTTGCTTAATGTTGGCCAAAACTTTAATTTGGGTAAATGTTTGTGAGCATGATTTGAATGAATTGATTGTTTAAGTATGCTTATAACATGTTTAATTTCATTTTGGTTGGACCAATTTGTTGAAAATTGTCTTGGAATTATTTTCCCCAAATTTCATGAGTTGGCCGAATGTATTGATGTATTTTGGATTCTTGGAATTTTTGATTTTTGATTCATTTGATGAGTTGGAATCTATTAGGTTGATGTTAATTTGAATCGAATTGGATTGGATTTCGAATTGGACAAAAACCCCAAAATTTTCACCTTGGCCGAATGGTCTTATTGCCCTAATGTCTTGGTATTTTTGATTTTGTGACATTGGATGTGTATGAAATCATTTAGGATGTTGATTTAATGTCGATTGTAGGTTCGATTGGATTGAAACCAAATCGGACACAAAATCCCTCATTGGCCGAGAGCTTTTAAGCATGTAAATGGGTTTGATTTTTCAATTTGTGTGTTGGACATATAATAATGAATTGAGCATGATTAATTGGAAAAATTTGATGTTTTGGAAATTTGATTTGGGTAATTAATAATGCTATGCACTTTGTTTATTGAATTGTAAAATTGGATTTTGTAATTTATAAAATGGGCTTAAAATTGGATTTGGGCTTTTTAAGTTGTTATTGGGTTTATTGGACTTTGTTGTACAAAGTGGTTTAGGCCAAAATGGTTGGATCCAATTAGGCCCAAACCGCTTCCAAAAGGCCCAAATGCGACTAATGAACCTTTAACGTTTAATTGGGCCTAATGGCCTAAATTAATTTATGGGCTTATGGGGTAACTCCCGGATTGGACTTTGGTTGCGGGTTGACCCGAGTTGACCAAAAGTCCACGCCTCAAGAAATTAATTAAAAGCCCATTGGACTTTAATTAAATTAATATTGGATATTAATCGGGCTTTGAGACCCGTAACGATTAAATTGGAATTTAAGTCGTAAAGGTTTATTTTATAAAGTGTAATATTTAATTTGGAATTAAATAATGAATTAGAATTAAATACGTATTAAATTGGATTTAATCATGTAATTTAATTTAATTAGTAGAAATCGTACTTTGAGTACGTGTTCGCAATACGAGTTTGACTCGAACAAAATCAAATCTTTGTTTGAACATTGGATGATCACTAATTATCAAGATTAATTAATTGGATTGATTGATTGATAACATGCTTGTATGAATACATGGTTGTGATGTTTGAATAATGTGTATCAGATGGATATTAGCGGGTGGGTGGGGGGATTTTGGAAATTGTAATAAATTTGATTTATTAATTGGACCTGCGAGTCCTGCCTTATCTCCTATTTCTTTGTATTCTCTTCTCACCTATTCCCCTCCAATGTAAATGAGGTTTCTTTAGAAGTGTAGTGTAACGGGTAGAAGTAATACAAGTGCTAGCGGGAGAGAGAAAAGAGAGATTTGATCTAGGATCAATGTAAATATCCATCCGCATATCATTATTATTTTACATATGCGCTTTATTATGTGTTTAGAATGCATGTTTAAGGGTGTATGATGATGAGACCTTAACAAAAGATAATTAAAATTGGTAGCCAATTGCACGCGAAAAACCCTCATAAAATATCAAGCGTTTATTTTCCTTCCATTGAGTGATTCTTACTCAAGATCCGAGATTGGCAGAGGTTGTTGGCCAAAGTCAAGCCCTTATCCGTCAAAGATGTGTTTTAATCACGAGGCTTTGTTCCATATCGGTGTCGTGTCCAAGTTGTGGTTTGTTGGCCAAAGTCAAGACCACTTCTTGTCCATTGACATTGATTACGAAGCTTCCATGTCAATGGGTCCACGCTTGACTGTGATCACTAGGTTTGTTGTGCCAAAGCCAAGGCCTAGTTGATTCAGAGGAAAAAGGTTAGGGTATACATTCGATGTATAGGCATATATAAGATATATGTTTGGGACTTGGATGTCCACCTACTGGATCTAGGAGTTGGATAAGATCCAATTGATCTTCGAGATCTACCTAGTTAATTATCATACAATTTGTTGGCCAAAGTCAAGATTGTGTGATATTTAACGGGATCCTAGCCCACTAGGAAACACGGTTTCCCGAGTACTCGACAGAGGGTTAGAGGCTCGACGAAAAATAGTGGAAGGCAAGAATTGAATTTGCAATACTCGTTCAATACTCGCCATATGCGCTCATTTAAATTATTTCGTCATTAGATTAAATGTTAGTTAGACTAATATTTAAATTGTTGTTTTAATAAACATTTGACTGTATTATACTTGATTATATATAATTGGATTATATTAATCAATATATTTGAATTAATTAATTTCAGTTAACAGTTGATTTTATAATTGGATTATAGTAATCAATGTAATTGAGGTTAATTAATTTGGATTATATTTGATTATATAGTTGGACTATTATAATCATTATAATATATATAGTACCATTAATCGTTGATTAAACAGTTGGACTATTATAATCAAGATAAAATTGAAAAGTTGGATATTTAAAATATAATCTGAGATTAAAATATTTTAAATGATTTAATTTTCAAATTGGGAATAAATAATAGGTTACTTTATTTGATAAAATAACTTATTATACCTTAAGCCCAAAATTAAGCAAAATAAGTAAAGCGTAAAATCTTTGGAAGATTATGTGATGATGACTTTAATGCTTAATTTATATACTTGTCATAAATCTAATTTTAGATTTAAGAAGTATTAAAATTGCAATTTATAATTCTTGGAGAATTAATTGACTATTCTAGAGGAGATAAAGTCAAAGTTTGCAATTGGGCATGTAGCACGAGGTGCACATCGTTTCGATATTCTAAAAACCCAAGACTTGGCCTAAGGTTTCTGAAATATTGAAAAGGATAATTGAAATATCCCAAAGTGACTACCATTTGGATATGGCAGACACGAAGGAATTAAAGAAAGAGCAAGGCTCTTACTTTAAAAATATTTGTCTTAGTTATGTTCACAGCTAGTATTGAAATTAGATTTTAAATACTTAGTGTGGTACATAAAATGTATGTATTGATGTTCAGAATCTGCTTTGAGCAGGATACTGACTTCAAGCTGAGATTGCTCTGCGAATCGGAAACGGGATGAAAGTCGCTGTTTCGACCGTAGATACCTAAGTTAGGAACTACCCTTCGGGTGTGTACTTAAATTAGGAACTGTTATATAATGTAACTAGTTTAACTAGAGACATTATCTCTATATCAGTGCTTAATCCATTGTGGATAAACCTTTATATTCTAGAACACTAAGTGTTTCATTAGATAAAGATGATACTGAGATAAATACATTAGATATAAATAACAGAATTTATATTTTGAATATAAATAAAATCTCAAACATATAAAATGACAAATAAATAGCTCAAATTGATTTGATCAATAGAGACTTATTTGTGGCATTGTTGTCTAGGACACAATTTAATTAGACTCGTATATCCACACTTTTGAAGAGTGGGTACTAGGACTGATTTGACTATTCAAATAAGGTCTGCGAATCTAGTTTATTAGGTAAAGTACCTAAAATACTATTTACTTGGTAATAGTAAAAGGGCCACCGATCTGTTAGCCCTATTCATGGTGAAGTTAGTGGGGCCATATCTAGCTAGGCTAGATGTGAACATGAATATTTTGTGACCTTAACGGATGTGGCATCACGTTATGGTTATGTGTTTCTTTTGAAGAACACAAATCAGAAACTTTTAGAGTTTCGACACGAAATAGACAAACAGATCGGCTATAGTATTATACCATCACGGTAAGACCGTAATGAAAAATACTTAAGCAATAAGTTTCTTATATACTTGAAAGAGTATAGTATTCTTTCAAATGAGGACTCCTCCCGGAACACGTCAAAATGACGATGTGTCCGAATGGATTAACCGAATCATGTTAGACATGATAAGGCTAATCATGAGTCGCTCTGAGCTACCATTTCCTTCAACGGATAAGTTTTAACAGTGCAATAAATTATTTAGAATAAGGTTCCATATAAATCTGTTTGACAGATATCATATAGGATATGAACAGGAAAGAAACGGGGTTTCTCATTCCTGACAATTTGGGTATGCCAGCATAACGTTTGGATGATACCAAACTAAGGACCCAAATTGGATAAGTGCCAATATAAGTTATCCTAAGGGAAACCGTATAGTACTTATAAATCTCACATGAGAACAATGTGATTGTTGCTCACCATGCGGTTTTTCCTGAGAGGAATACCGATATACAGTGGTCAGTGGGAGGATAGTGATACTTGATGAAAATCGGAGTAATACTGTTCTAGGCACGAAGTCCTTAATGGAACACAAATAGTTCATCTATGATGAATCTATACCATTAATCTTCAAATACACAAGAAACCGCGTAGATCAGAGAGAGTCAGAAAACACCTGGGGTCTGGGTTTCTGATCTCACCTCATAAAGATGTTAATCTTTTAAGGTACACCAACTGATTACGTATGAGGAAGTGATATGAGGTATCGACTCCTTATTATGGCAAAGTGCCATGAGTCCGAAATGGATTCCATGTATAACAACTATTTTGGATACTAGTTGTTGTACCACAAGGCATTGTGCCTATTGGTACATTAAACGTCTTCAAGGAAGACATACATGGAAGGCAACATACCAACGTACAAAGCTGGGCTTTTGACGGAAAGGTATCGTTATCAACATTGTGTTAATAACGATTCAACCTTTTACCTGTTGCCATGGTAAATCCATTTTGAAGATGCTTGTTGATAACTGCATATTTCATTTATGAAATGTGTCAGTTGCAGATCAAAATCGCTTTCCTGAAAAGGAAACCTTTTGGAGGATGCTTACAACATCCTGACGATTTTGTATAACCGACAAACAAGGTTTGCGGGTTATTCGATCCATGTTTGGATTGAAACAAGCATAAGGTTCTTGGAACTGACGTTTTGAAATAATCATAATGGTTTATGATTTGACTCAAAACGAAATAATTCTTGTGTATATAAGGAGGTTAGTGGGAGAGAGCACTGATAATGAAATTCCCATAAAACAATCGGTGAAAGCTTGGCTTTCATAGAAATTCTCCGTAGAATTCTGGGGAGTAACAACCTTTATTCAAGGAATAAAGATCTACAGGGATAGATTTGGAGTTGTTAACACTCTGGAAATTGTACATTTAAAATGTACTCGATATGGTGTCTCATACGCTTTGAGCATATGGAGTCACAATCAGGACAATCCAAGTGATAGTCATTGGATTGAAGATTAAAAACATCTGTTAGTATCTGAGAGAACTAAAGATGCTGTCTTAAATTATGGAGTAGGAGAACTTGAAGTGACTAGGATCACTGTTGCAAGTTTCCAAACCGGTAAATACTGCGGTACTATAAAGTTTGATAACGGGACAGTAAGCTGGAAATATTCCGAGCAAGAAACTGTTGCCGAATTAACAACAAATGCGGATTATTGCTGCAGCTGAGGCAGCAATAGAAGCCATTTGGATCGATAATAAATCTAATAGATTAGATATAGTTCTGTTAGCGGCTGAGCTAGGCGTCAGCACAGGCTAAAAAATTAATGGTCTCATCGACGATCCAGATATATACTTCTATATCATCTGATTCGTTCGGATCATACATCGTGGCGATGTGATGATCGTATAAATCGCGTCAGAAGATAATTACGCAAATCCGCTGACGAAAACCTTTCCTCAGCAATTTGAGCGAACCGTACATAGTTCGGGTGTGGGACACTTCAGTGACTGGCTATGTGCCAAGTGGGAGATTGTTGGACAAAATGACCCATAGCGTCACTATTTGCACAGATCATTGTGTTGTTGTAGCAAATTAACTATGTGACAAGGAAATTGCACTCTCATCATTTGTGATTAAATCACCATAGATATATAAATGAAGAGAGGTCCATATGATTAGTTCCTGGATTGAGATGATATGAGACAGTATCAGTCCACTAAGGATTAATCATTAAATGTCCCTAGCCGGAGTATTATCGAGACTGGACATCGATAATGCGGAATAGGCTAGTATTGCACTTGTGTGAGTTGTTAGGGCACAACGGCATAGTTCTCATATATATAAGTATTGGATACTTATGCAAGTGCGATAGGAGGTCGTGTTTCACCGATGGTACGGGAAACAGCTTCGCTCTGGATAGACTCCTCGGAATCCCATTGGTATTATGACTATGTGTCTATGGGAGGCCGAAATCAAGGTAGGTGTGTATAGTCTTAACTTGAGACTTGCATCGCTAATACTTGCGATAATCGGTAGACTTTGGTCTTGGTGGTACAGGGCTTTAACCGATTCTGTGTACACCACTTCTGGGTTTATCAGAGAGTCGTAGTGTATTGGGTGTGATGTCAAGACGGAAGTATCACTTCAGTCATATGGAGATGATGTCACGCAGGATACGGTACTAGTGCTCTTGAGTGATGCGCATCCATCATGATATTATGACCAGGTCATGAATATCTGATTATAGAGACTAGTTACCAGACATCCGACATGTGCTTCGGACGAAGCAGACACTTATCCAGCCCCAGCCCTAGCACGTGACTATCTGATACTGGGCCGATATACACAATACTACGGTATACTACGCTTGATACAGATCTATATATTCCTGTAAGAATATTTCTGGAGAATTGGGTAGGCATGGCGCTTTGCTAGAAGCCAACCTTGTTTGTAAATCGGTATGAACGTAGTACGAGGTACTTACGTGTTCGGATAATCCGACGACCGTATTTACTGCCAACATATCCGGAGATCTCATGGGTCGCTTCCTGAAGATTCACCGATGATGTATAACTCGCACTTTAATTAATCTGGGATTAATTAGAAGAGAGAGAAAATTAATCTGGGATTAATTGCGGAGATATTTTATCTGGAATAAAATATAATTAAAGAGAGAGAACGATTAATTTGGAATTAATCGATAAAATAATATATTTGATATATTATTAGAAATTGGATTTCGACGCGGAATTAAAATTAGATTTTAATTCGGGCGAACGAATTAATTTAGAATTAATTCGTTAGCGACGTGAATAGTGATTTCGCTAGGTGTAATCATTTAATTACGACGCGACGGAAAATTCGTTAATTTAGAATTAGCGAACCCGAGCCCGAGAGTGATTGCAAGCGCATTCGCATTTCGAATTCGAGCGCGGCACGCAAGTCACATCAAGCGTCAAATCGCTAGTCGCATCAATGTCAAATCACTTGTCACTTTGAGTGATGTGATGTGAGATGACATGTTGTCATTTATTAAAGTGACTTGATGTGAAAAAGTGATAGATGATGAAAAGCATTTGTGCTTTTTGCTTTTGACCTTTTGACTTTGCTTTTGAAAAGTAAAAATGATTTGTTTAAAAGAAATAGAAAGTGGTAAATGGCTTTAATTAATTTTTGGAAAATATAAAAAGCTTTTACACTTTCTCTCTCTCAATTGTGTGATTCACGTTTTTAGGCTTTGGAGCCAAAAACTCTTCATCTTCTCTTCTCCCTTACACACGGCTTTGAGCCAAAATTGTTCTTCTCCTTTTGGTCACTGCCGACCCAAAAGAGAAGCAAGTGGGAGATGTTTTGTTGTAAAACAGAAGTGCTAGCACACCTTGGGTTATACATAGGTGATAGGAAACGAATTTGTGAGCTTGGAAAGCTTGAAGCTTGGAGCTTCAATGGAGTCATTTATGGCCGAATGAACAAGGAGGAAGACACCCCACCACCGTGCAGCCCCTACCATTCGCAGCTCACTGCCGAGCAGCAACATGCAGTGCGTTTTTTGTCTTGTTCTTCCTAGCATCAAACCCATCAATGTGAGTATGAATTCCGCCTTACTCCTTTGTGTATTCAACTCGTTTTTATGCATGTTTGTTGAACTTGGGACTTGATTGAATCTCTACAGATTTGATAATTTTTATTATTTATTTTTTGCTTTGAAAATGATTGAAAGTGACTTTAATAATTACACACAACACATTTCTGGATGGTTCATCAATTTCGGGTATGAAATCTTCAGATTTAGAAATTATTTTGTCTTTCAAAGTTTTAGATCTTTGAGTCTTTTTTAATCTGGAACTTGAATCAGCTCAATCTGATATCGGAGTAAGAAGTTATGCCCAAAATAAGACAGATGCATAAAACTGGAATTTCCAAAACTGCACTTCGTTAAAACGCCTTTCAAGTTTCCAATCTCCAAAATTAATGTCAAGTCCAATTTTTTCCCTTATTTGACCCACATTTCGTCCTAAATTATTTCATTGTGTCCCAATATTATTTTATCTGCAAAATAAACTAAAACACATTAAAACGTTCATCAAACCCGAGAAACTAAACAAAATATTAAGTAAAGGGGCGGTAATATTGATATATTTTCCGCTCATCACACCCCCAAACCTAACATTTTGCTAGTCCTCGAGCAAAACAACAAAATAAAATACAAGAAACAATTAAAATTAAACTAAGCCACTTTCGTAGGGATCACGGTTGCATTTAGCGTATGCAACAAGCCTTTAAACCCCTAGGTGTCCCTAGTGGACGAGTTGTAGTCTCGTGAGGGTTTACAGCAAAGATACCCACAAACATTTTTACAAAAGTAAAAAGTTAATAAAACTAATGCACACAAAATCAAAAAGACAAGAGTAAAGAGAATAAAGAAGTTAGTGACTAATCAGGTGAAACTTCTACTCCAAGTCAATAGTTGTTTTGTTTCATTCTAAATTACCGAATAAGTAAATTCTCGGATTATTTTTACCATTCTCCATATACACAGTCGACAAAATATTAATCAACTCATTTTTGGCCACAACAGTCACAAGTGCAGTTGATAAGAGAGTAATATTTTTGTCCTAAAGTTTTATCAGAATTCACATCTTTTTGCCACAATGGAATAATTTTTATGATTTTTATGATTTTTTTTTTTTACAATATCTTCCGTCTATGTAGCGAGCTTTGGGTCGGTGACTCCCAAACCTGTTGGCTTTAGGGCACCAGGTGTTAAGACACCCCTACGGACTTAATTACTCAAACTTCAGATATATATATTTTTGCAGCATGTTTGATCCAAGTAGCGAGCTTTGGGCCAGTGACTCCCAAACCAGTTGGTTTTAGGGCACTAGGTGTTAAAACACCCCTACAGACTTAATAACTCAGACCTCAGATTTTATTCTTTTTTTTTACTCCATTGCTTTTTGAGATGCTTACTCCAATTAAACTATAACACTGATTATTACAAACTTTTCAATTTTAGTTCATGTCTGTATGTTTCTATGTATGTTGATAATATCTGCCAACTGAACATATGAAGATCCATTTTAGTCCATTTTATGGAGAATTTACAAATTAAATAATTTAAAATGACGTAAACAAAAATTAACTTATTTCGAAAATAGGCTTGAGATACGTATCAGGAGTGGAAACTCCATACTCAGCTATCTCTCACCAATTTCACCCTTTTTAGTCAAAATAAAAACATAAATTTTTTTTGTAATTTTTGAAAATTTTTCAATTTTTTTGTATTTTTCGAAAAATTTTGGACTAAAAATAAAAAGAACACACAAACTAAAAACAAGGTACTGATCAACTAATTACCTCCCCCAAACCTAAATGAGACATTGTCCCCAATGTCTTAAACAGTAAAAGGAGAGTTAAGAAGGTCGTACCTGGTTAGCTGAAAATCTATAGGAAATTAAAGGTTAAGATCCAGATTAACACGACGCCTCTTACCACGATCGTCCTCGGACCAATTTATCTTTGAAAGGATATGGTCAACTCATGGTTCATAGGCTCAGAGTTGGTCAATTAGATCCGGAGCATTTCTGGCAGTAAAGAGGAGTTCTTTCAAAGGTTTTGACACGAACCCATTTCTCCGGGCATCATCAAGAAATACACAAAGAAAATCATAAAATCCTTCAACGTTGTACAGTCCAAGTGGTTTCTGGTGTATGTTCAGGTTCGCCCAAAATATCACAATAAAAATTTCCTCCAATGTACCCAAGCCACCTAGCAAAGCAATAAAAGTATCAACACGGTTAATCATTTCTACCAGTCGTTCAGACATACCTGGCACAATCAGTTCCTCTCCGTTTGATGATCCAATAAGATTTGCCTCTGTCAATGGTTTTGGGATGATTCCCAAAATGTGACTCCCTCCCTCCTGTACGGCCTTTGAAATGATCCCCATAAGTCCAAGATTGCCTCCTCCATATATTAAGTGCATATTTCTTGCAGCTAAGACTCGACCCAATTCTTGTGCTGCTTCTACGTATTGTGGCTTAACACCAACACTACTACCGCAAAACACACAGATGTTTTCAACTCGTCTTCTTGAAGTGGCTCCCATTTTTTTTATGTATTTCTTTCTCAACTCTGGATGCCTTCAAAAGTGCAACGACAGGCTGAATTTATAGTACCTGAAAAGGGTGAGTAAAAATAGCACAAGTATCTTCCAGAGGACGATTAGTAGCGAAATAATATCGTGATAGTCAAAAAGGTATGGATCCTGTCGGAGAAAACAAAAGAAAAACAACAAAACAAATCATAATTATTAAGAAAAGACAAAGAGATATAATATTCACAAGAAAAATAACGGCTTTGAAAACATTGAATGTTACTTCTTGGTCTTAAATCCTCATTTTTGTACATCAATAATGGTTCAACCTATAGCCAAGAATGGTCTCCCGAGGATGATTGGCACGTCTGCGTCTTCCTCCATATCAAGGACAATAAAATCTGCTGGGAAAATGAATTTGTCAACCTTGACCAGCACATCCTTAACTACGCCTCTTGGAAATACGAGCGTTCTATCAGCAAGTTGTAGTGAGACTGAAGTGGGCATTGTTTCTCCAATCTGCAGTTTCCTGAAAATAGAAAAAGGCATCAAGTTAACACTAGCACCTAAATCACACAGAGCCTTACTGAAGTCATGTTCTCATATGGTGCAAGGAACAGTGAAACTGCCAGGATCTTTCAACTTTGGAGGAAGTTTTCTCTGAATGATGGCGCTGCATTCTTCTGATAATGCTACTGTCTCATAATCTCCCAATCTGCGCTTTTGTGAAAGAATGTCTTTCATGAATTTGGCATAGCTGGGCATTTGTTCCAACACTTCTGCAAATGAAATGTTGATATGCAGCTTTTTGAACACTTCAAGAATCGAGCAAACTGCTTGTCCAGTTTATTCTTCTGAAGACGCTGAGGAAAATGTGGAGGTGGAGTGATATGTTATTTTTCTTTTGCTTCTTTTTCCTCCATCTGTTGCTTTGTTTCTTTTGTAAAATGTTCAATTGTTGTTGCCTTGATTCCAACATCTTTGTTGATTTCAGTACCGCTTTTTAACATGATGGCATGACATTGCTCATTCCCCATGTTCCTTGGATTTGGCTCTGTGTTGCTAAGAAGGGTACCTGGCGGTCTGTAACTCTGAGCATTGGCAAGTTGTCCAATTTGATTCTCCAGTGCTTTAATAGAAGCTGATTGACTTTGAATTAATGCTTCTTGGGATTGAAACATAGCATCATATCTTGCTGCTTGAGATTGAAACATAGCATCATATCTTGCTGCTTGAGAGTCGTGTTTTGCTTCTATTTTTTTCAAGTGGGTCAACAATTCTATTATTCCTGGTTCATTTGCCTGTTCCTAGCTTTTTTTCTGTTGTTGGAATCCGGGTGGTGGATTGTTCATTTTCCCTGAATTGTTGCTCCATGCGAAATTGGGATGATTCCTCCACCCTGGGTTGTAGGTGTTGGAATATGGATTGTTCCCCTGTCTGTTGAAATTATTGACATAATTCATCGTTTCTTTATGTTGGTTGAAAGATTATGACTCAGGTGCTCCTCCAAATGGTGAACTTGTGGATCCACCATTAACCTTTATGTTAAGAGTTTCCAGATTTTTGCAAATCACATCCAGCTTGGAATTCAGTGATGTGTTGGCTCCAACTTCATAAATTCCTGCAATTTTTTGGATCATGCTCCTTTCTGTTGGCCATAAATAATTGTTGTTGGCCATTTCTTCGATTAGGTCCCATTCTTCATCTTCTCCTTTTGCCATTAAAGCTCCTCCAGCAGCAGCATCGATTGTGGTTCTCATTATTCCAGAAAGTCCATTATAGAATGTTTGGACTTGAAGCCATTTTGGAATTTCATGGTGAGGACATTTCCGGAGTAAATCTTTGAATATTTCCCAAGCTTCGCAGAGGGATTCTGAATCTTGTTGGACAAAGGATGTGATGTCATTCCTCAGCTTTCCGGTTCTGGCTGGTGGAAAATACTTTGCAAGGAATTTGGTGGCTAAAGTGTTCCAAGTTGTGATGGAACCTGCTGGTAGTGAATGTAGCCAAGCTTTTGCTCTGTCCTTCAAGGAATAAGTAAAAACTCGCAGTCTCATTGCTTCTTCTGATGCTCTGTTGTAGTTGAAAGTGCCGCAAACTTCCAGGAAGTTACTGATGTGGGCATTAGGATCTTCAGTTGCTTTCCCCCCGAACTGAACTGACTGCTGAATCATCTGAATGTATGTTTTGACGTCACACGCATTTGCTGGTAAGGGAGGAAGTACAATACAAGAAATGAGTCTGTCAACCACCGAAATGGTTCTGTCTCGAATGGGAATCGGTGGTGCAACCTCCAACGGTTCAGGTTCCATGTTGACTAAAGCTTCTTGGCCTCCTCGCCTTTCCCTTCTCAACTGTCTGATGGTTCTTTCAATTTCTGGGTCAAGCGGTCGGAGTTCAAAGCTTCTGGTTCGTCTCATGAAGTTTCTGAGAACCTGAAACACAAGAAAACAAAAACAATAAGTAAAAAGAAATTAGATACAAGTAACGTATCTAACCCCTAAACCAATAGTAAAAGATAAATAAGTCCCCGGCAACGGCGCCAAAAACTTGACCGGCATAAATACACACGTATAACGCAAGCACACCTATCGTTCAAGTAGTATAAAAATATCTATCACACGATGACTTAATATCTAATCTATTAATTTTATGAGGTCAAATGATTACTAGTATCTAGCAGCTTGTTTGATTGATTTGAAATGGTGACGATTCTAAATTTAAAAACAAGTAAATAAAATTGTTCGAAAGTAGGTTTTAAGAAAATTCAATATTAAAAACTATCTAGGGTTGTGATTTCTTCTAATATCATTTTAAAGATGAAGTTGTTATCTTAAAGTTGGGTAATATATTGATTTATTAACCTGGAACACTAAATTATGTGTAAGCCTCTGTCGATGGTCAGACACAAATATCCAGTTTAACCCAATTGAACCATATGTCTATGTCAACCAAATTGTCTGGATTCATTAAGTTTAAGTTCCAATTATGGCTACCCCCGCCCGACAGGTATATGTCTATCCGGTAAGGAAATCTATTAAAGGGTTATTTATCCTCAAGGAAGATCGTGGACTATTGAGTCTAAGGTCTTAAACATAAAATCCCTATGTCTAGTTCATTTTAAGTTTCCCAGTTCAATTTTATTAATGGCCAGTTAATGAAAAAACATTAAGATTAAGACTCAATAAATAAATCTTTATATTACCCAAGCTATAATCTAACCCCTTATAAACCGGTGATATTGGATTTCATCACAACCCCAGATAACTGGCTTAGTTACGACACATATTTACGGGTAGTAAAAATTTAAATAAAATAAAAGACATAAAGTAAAATACTGAAAATTAAATACTGAAAAGTAAATTACTGAAAAGTAAATTGCTGAAAAGTAAATTGCTGAAAGTAAATTGCTGAAAGTAAATTGGTGAAAAGTAAATTACTGAAAAGTAAATTGCTGAAAGTAAATTGCTGAAAGTAAATTACTGAAAAGTAAAAACTGAAAATTAAAGAAAGAAAAGTACTGTGCGTAAAAGTAAACTGTGGAAAGTAAAAACTGAAAAGTAAAGAAAAGAAGGTGCGAAAGCGGAAATTAATTACTGAAAGCTGTAAATAAACAAACAAGATACAATCTTCTTAGTATTCTTAAGGAATTCCTTAGAAGAAAGTATGAATTTTACAAATGAAATGGCTTGGTATTTATAGGCAAAATTTTGCCTCCATCAAATCATCCACCAAATCAATTATTAATTGCTCCACTAATTGCTCCACCAAATCCATTATTAATTGCTCCACTAATCTCTTATCATGTGTGGTGATGATTTGATAATTTTTATTATTTATTTATTAATTTATTTTTTGCTTTGAAAATGATTGAAATTGACTTTAATAATTACACACAACACACTTCTGGATGGTTCATCAATTTTGGGTAATAAATCTTCTGAATTCGAAATTATTTTGTCTTTAAAAGTTTTTAATCTTTGAGTCTTCTTTAATCTGGAACTTGAATCAGCTCAATCCGATATCGGCGTAAGAAGTTATGCCCAAAATACAACAGATGCACAAAACTGGAATTTCCAAAACTGCACTTCGTTAAAACGCCCTTTCAAGTTTCCAATCTCCAAAATTAATATGTCAAGTTCAATTTTTGCCCTTATTTGAACCACATTTCGTCCTAAATGATTTCTTTGTGTCCCAATATTATTTTATCTGTAAAATAAACTAAAACACATCAAAACGTTCATCAAACCCGAGAAACTAAACAAAATATTAAGTTCAAGGGGCGGTAAATATTGATATATTTTCCGCTCATCAGTATCCCTAGGATTACCTACAATTGGCACTTATCCATTTTGGGTTTTAGTTTGGTATTATCCAATCATATGCCTAGCATACCCAAATCTTCAGGAATGAGAAAACCCGGTTTCTTTCCTGTTCATATCTAATATGAATTTTGTCTAACAAATTATTATGGAACCGTATTCAAAATAAGTTCTGCACTGTTAATGCGTATCCATTGAAGGAAATGGTAGCTCAGAGCGACTCATGATTAACCTTATCATGTCCAACAAAATTCAATTTATCCTGTTCGGACACACCGTCAAATTGACGTGTTCCGGGAGGAGTCCTCATTGAAAGAATACTATACTCTTTCAAGTATATTAGAAACTTATTGCTTAAGTATTTTCCATTACGGTCTTACCGTGACAATTTAATACTTTAGTCGATCTGTTTGTCTATTTCGTGTCGAAAACATAAAAGTTTCTGATTTGTGTTTCAAAAGAGACACATAACTATAACGCGGTGCCACATCCGTATAGGTCACGAAATATCCATATCCATCTATAGCCTAGCTAGACATTGGCCCACTTGCTTCACTATGAACTAGGGCTTACAGATCGGTGGCATTTGCACTTTAACCAAGTAAATAGTGTTATAGGCATATTGCCCAATAAACTAGATTCGTAGACTTTATTTGAATAGAATCAAATCAGTCCGAGTACCCACTCTTCAAAAGTGTGGATATACGATTGTAGGCATTGCATTTTTGCATATCAGCCCGATGATGAGTCTCGTATGGAGACACTACCTCTTTAGTTGTGAAAGCCGCGGGAAACGGACGTTGGAAGGGTAAAGTTGGAAATTAGCATTTTGTCAGAGTTAACTCGCTTGTTTCGCTTCGGGTTTGCTTGTTGGACCTCTGTTTTAAAACACACCAAACCCATTAAAACACATCTCACAAATTAAATAATTAAAACATTTAAAATACATGTCACAAATTAAATTAAAACCAATTAAATTAAACTTAAATTAAATTAAATTAAATTAAATCACATTCACCAATTAAATTAAACTTGAAATTAAATTAAATTAAATTCCCAATTTAAATAAAACACATTCCTAATTTAATTAAATCACCTTCCTAAATTAAATGAATCATATCATTAACTAAAAAGAATAAATCAAATCACTTCCCTTAATTAAAAGATTTTCCCTATCACATACTAAATTAAAAATATCTCATAATTAATACACAAATTTGATTTCTTCCCCAACAAGGTAAAACCCATCCCATTGCCTATAAAAATAACCCATCTCCACACATTCAAAACCCTGGCTGGCTGGCTGATCCTCACAAAAATACAAAGAGAATAAACCCTAAAATTCACTCATCCATACGCACAGCCTCTCTCAAATTGCCGCATAACCTTCACGCCACAAACAACCTAAACTGCCCTCCACTCACATTGCCTCACCGCTTCAACCAACCACAAGCCACGCATCTGCCCCACATTCACAAACAGCCCACCAGCCACATTAAATAGCCAAACAGACGCCACATGCCCTTTGCTCAAGCCCTCCACAACAACTTCACGCAAGAAGCCTTAGCACCCAGCCTTCACGCCCACGATCACACGCCCACTGCCTAAACATATTGCTACGTACCTAGCACCCAGCCTTCACGCCCACGATCTCGACACATAACCTGCTTATCATCACTCAACGCCACCTAACACCCATTAAATTATCCACGTAGCCCGCTAACACCGAGCAACCACAACCTGCCTTCCCACAAAGCCGCATACACCTGCCTACTATCCTTCGACAATTCTGCACCTGAACAGTCTACGCAAAATTCCTTCCCTGCCCGCATAAATTGCCGAGAATCTGCCCCAGAACAGTCCCCAAATTAACCCAAAAAACAGTCCCCGAAACTTCCCAAAACAGTGACCAGAAAATACCCCTAAAACAGCAGCGAAACGGAGTGAAAACAGCGGCCCAAACAGCGAAATAGCGAGGACGAACGTTGGATTAGTGAACCAGAAAAGTTACGGAACATTAACCCTTCCGACGGCCGTGTAACGCCCTTTCTTTGGACGACAAAAGAGGTTAGACCTGAGGGCACCTTCTTACTTATCTTCTTTCGTTTTATTTTATTTATTTTAAAATATTATTGCATGAGAGTCGTTTGAGGCATGATGTGATTGTTGGATGAGAGGGATGTGTGTTCCCTTTTGTGGTATATCGGATGGAAACCCGGACGTAAATTCCATAGCCGATTCCGAATGGACGGTAGTATGGTCTGTACTCGGGATACAACGCCACGTACCACTTAAGATACACATATCTCGTCTCATCCAAATTTGTATTTGAGCATGTTGTAGTTCTAGGCCGTATATATATTATTTTAAGCATGATTTAATTTAGTCTTGTTATTCAATTTTCAAAGCATGATTGTGTTATTTAGGCATGTTGTTTCTTCATTCTTTATGCATGATGTTTCGTTTAGTTTATGTTTATTTAGTTATTTGTTTACTTTGGTTTAATGGTTCAATATGCTTGTTGTGTTATATTGCGTGGAGTTATTTGGATTAAAGCATGTTTGATCTAAGTACCCTTGAGCATGATTATTGAGTAGACTCGGTTAGTTTATTGCACAAATCATATCATCACAAGTGACATAAGTAAGGGACCATTCCGAACCCAACGGTTTGAGGTCTTCCCTTGCGAGGGGTGAGTGCGGCCTTAAATCTTTGTCCCGGTTCACACCGGGTGGCGACTCCATGTTATTTCGTACTCCCAACTAGGCCGCGAGCCTAGAACAGCGTCGCCCAGATTCTGTTGTCTACAGTCTGGCGACTCCCCTGGGGACATTTTGAATCGGCCCCGAAATCATGTCTTGTGATGTTTATGATTTGTGCTTTAATTAACCGTTTCTATAGTAGGTTGAAAGGTGTGTATTCAAAGGCATTGTTAAGGCTAGGTAATGGTTCGATGTCTTCCTTCACTCATTACCTTTTCATAAGGAAAAGCTGTGAAGACACCGAGATAATCATTACTTGTAGCTCGTCGTGACAGACTAGTTTGGAGGACTTGTTGTTTATTCCTGACACCAAGCGATAAGAGCCTAAGGGGCTTGGGTACTTAAGAGAGCCTCGCTCCACCCTCCCTCTGGGGAATCTACAATGGGAAATCCATTCGACAGTTGTTCACACACCGTAACTCATTGGAACGTACCGTAAGGTATAAAAAAGGTGCACTCACTTGGTCGCTCGAACCCTTGAGTGGGGAGACCTAGTTGTGGGCAATCCTTCGTCAACGGGAGCTTTTGTCTATACCCCTGTAAACCCACATGTGAACCATAGTTGTATGACCTATTGGGGCCACCCTTTATGTTTTTGATAACCCCATGCATATTATGTCTCATACATCCCATGCATCTCATGCATACATGCATCATGTTAACCCTCGTGTCTTAAAAGCCATCATAGATATCTGTTGGGTTAGAAAAAAGAAAGACTTGTCAAAGAAGAGTTTAACAAACATTGACATCGGGAAAAATGAAGCCAAGAAACAGAGAACTTTATGGCAAGAATAGAAAGACCATGGTGGGCCCAAAAAAAAGAGAAAAGAAAAAGAAAAAAAAAAGAAGAGAAAAACAGAAAAGGAAAGAAATTGTTGTTTGTTTTTAGTCCTTAATAGTTAGGCATAAGTCCAATGATGAAATTGTTTGCTTCAGGGTGAAACCTTAGAAACGATAAACTCTTGATATGCTTTAATCTGATACTTTGAATAATTGATCTATGTTAGACTCGTAAGCACTTGATTATGGTTCTTAGCAGTGAAAACCTGAGTAGTTAGCAAAGTGACTAGTTGAAGAAATTGTAGGTCGGTGAATGACCGTTTGCTTATATGTCTATCCTGACTCGCTTGTGTTATGATGTGTGGTATGGTTGAAAATGAAAGAAAAGTCTCTAAAGAAAATAATTGAACCACTTATAACTGATAAGCGTGAAGCTACCCATGGGCGAGTATTAGGACCACCATGAGGAGAAATGGTACCTTAAAGGGTAGGTGTGTCGAAAAGAAAAAAAAAAGAAAAAAAAGAAGAGAAAGAAAAAAAGAAAAAAAAAAGGAAAAGAGAGAAAAAGAGAAAAAAGAAAGAAAAAATAAGAAGTTCAAAATGAAAAGAAAAAAAAATAAGAGAGAAAAAAGAGAAATAAAACCATATCACATTGAGCATGAAAAAGTAATTGCAGAGCCTAACTGAGACATCTAGGTTGGTTTGACCCATCGATCCCAATTTTTGAAACGAAATCATCGAGTTAGCTTACCTGAGGATTGAGCTGTGAAAGAACTTTTGCACACACACACTTTGAGTCTAGCTTAGATCATTTATCCAAAGACTTGGATTTAAGTTACATTGGGTGTTTTGAAGGTTCTCTGGTTTCATTACTAGGCATTCTTTGAGGACAATGATATGTATAACTATTGAGACTATTTCGTAGCATAGTATGATGATATAGAAGGCCCCACCATGTGGTTCATCTTGACCAAGTGCAAACAGCGGAGAGCAGAAAGCTAAACCAAGACTGGGGGTGACCAGTCCACCACATCGGAAATCAAGGACGTAACATCATATTGAGTCATGAGACTAGAGAGAAGGCCGAGCAATCACCTGGAGAACTGGCGGAAAACCTAACCCAGCGGGATAGGAAAATCATTCATGCATGCATGCATACACGTAACATTTTTGCATTCTTTTTTGTGTTTGTTTTGTTTTTCACAGGTTTCAAAGAAGAAAAAGAGAAAGCGGCAAAGACAAGCCAACCAGAATCAGCAACATACGAGTAGTAGTTTTGGGGATGAGTCCCAGGGCTGAGGCCCATATCAGTATCAGCATGGGGGCGAGGCCCACATCAGTATCCGTTTGGGGCGAGGCCCATATCAGTATCAGCATGGGGCGAGACCCACATTAGAGTTAGCATGAGGGCAAGGCCCATATCAGTATTCGTTTGGGGATGAGTCCCGGGGTTGAGGCCCATATCAGTATCAGCTTGGGGCGAGGCCCACATCAGTTTCGGGCGAGACCCGCATTAGTATCAGTTTTGGGGCAAGGCCCACATCAGTTTCAGTCTGGGGGCGAGGCCCACATCAATATCAGTTTGGGGCGAGGCCCACATCAGTATCAACTCAAGGCTGAGGCCCACATCATCAGAATTTTGGAATGAATCCAGGGAATGAATCCCAGGGCTGAGGCCCACATCGTCAGATTTTGGAATGAATCCCAGGGCTGAGGCCACATCGTCATATTTTGGAATGAATCCAGGGCTGAGGCCTACATCAGCATCAGTTAGGGCGAGGCCCACATCACATCAGATCAGTTCTGCCGGGAATGGCACTCCGAGAATGGAGATATAGTCCGGGAATGGACAGCTCAAGAATAAGCACGCTGAGAATGGCACGCCGGAATGGCACTCCGAGAATGGAGATATAGTCCGGGAATGGACAGCTCAAGAATGAGCACGCCGAGAATGGCACGCCGGGAATGGCACTCCGAGAATAGAGATATAGTCCGGGAATGGACACGCCGAGAATGGCACGCCGGGTATGGCACTCTAGGGGCGAGGCCCATATCATTATTAGCATTCAGACCACAGCGACGCCCTAGGTACGGGGTTAGCACGCCAGGTACGGCATGTGGACTTTCAGACATTTTGTGGCTCTCTAGGTACGAAGACGTCACTGCGACACCCTAGGTACGGGGTTAGCATTCAGACATTTGTGGCACTCTAGGTACTGAGGCGTCACTGTGACACCCTAGGTACGGGGTTAGCATTCAGACAATTGCGGCACTCTAGGTACGGAGACGCAACTGTGACACCTTAGGTACGGGGTTAGCATTCAGAAAACTGTGACACCGTAGGTACGGGGTTAGCACGCCAGGTACGGCATTCAGACCACAGCGACACCCTAGGTACGGGGTTAGCACGCCAGGTACGGCATGTGGACTATGTGGATTATGTGGACTACCGAGGACTACCGTGGAGTATGTGGACTACCGTGGACTACCTTTGAGTATGTGGACTATGTGGACTACCGAGGAGTATGTGGACTATGTGGACTACCGTGGACTACCGAGGAGTATGTGGACTATGTGGACTACCGTGGACTACCGTGGAGTATGTGGACTACCGTGGACTACCGTGGAGTATGTGGACTATGTGGACTACCGTGGAGTATGTAGATTACCGTGGACTACCGTGGAGTATGTGGACTATGTGGACTACCGAGGAGTATGTGGACTACCGATGAGTATGTGGACTATATGGACTACCGTGGACTACCGAGGAGTATGTGGACTATGTGGACTACCGTGGACTACCGTGGAGTATGTGGACTACCGTGGACTACCGTGGAGTATGTGGACTATGTGGACTACCGAGTAGTATGTGGACTACTGTGGACTACCGTGGACTACCGCGACACCCTAGGTACGGGGTTTAGCACGCCAAGTTTGGCATTGTGGACTACCGCGACACCCTAGGTACGGGGTTTAGCACTATCAACTCAGCACAGCAGGCAGACCAGGTGACAGCTGGCGAGCCAAGTAAGTAAAAATGCATTGCACGTACTTTGATAGGATTGTCATTGTCACACACTACACAAGTCCTATCAAAGTGGGGGCGACTGTAGGCATTGCATTTTTTCATATCAGCCCGATGATGAGTCTCGTATGGAGACACTACCTCTTTAGTTGTGAAAGCCGCGGGAAACGGACGTTGGAAGGGTAAAGTTGGAAATTAGCATTTTGTCAGAGTTAACTCGCTTGTTTCGCTTCGGGTTTGCTTGTTGGACCTCTGTTTTAAAACACACCAAACCCATTAAAACACATCTCACAAATTAAATAATTAAAATTTAAAATACATGTCACAAATTAAATTAAAACCAATTAAATTAAACTTAAATTAAATTAAATTAAATTAAATCACATTCACCAATTAAATTAAACTTGAAATTAAATTAAATTAAATTCCTAATTTAAATAAAACACATTCCTAATTTAATTAAATCACCTTCCTAAATTAAATAAATCATATCATTAACTAAAAAGAATAAATCAAATCACTTCCCTTAATTAAAAGATTTTCCCTATCACATACTAAATTAAAAATATCTCATAATTAATACACAAATTTGATTCCTTCCCCAACAAGGTAAAACCCATCCCATTGCCTATAAAAATAACCCCTCTCCACACATTCAAAACCCTGGCTGGCTGGCTGATCCTCACAAAAATACAAAGAGAATAAACCCTAAAATTCACTCATCCATACGCACAGCCTCTCTCAAATTGTCGCATAACCTTCACGCCACAAACAACCTAAACTGCCCTCCACTCACATTGCCTCACCGCTTCAACCAACCACAAGCCACGCATCTGCCCCACATTCACAAACAGCCCACTAGCCACATTAAATAGCCAAACAGACGCCACCTGCCCTTTGCTCAAGCCCTCCACAACAACTTCACGCAAGAAGCCTTAGCACCCAGCCTTCACGCCCACGATCACACGCCCACTGCCTAAACATATTGCTACGTACCTAGCACCCAGCCTTCACGCCCACGATCTCGACACATAACCTGCTTATCATCACTCAACGCCACCTAACACCCATTAAATTATCCACGTAGCCCGCTAACACCGAGCAACCACAACCTGCCTTCCCACAAAGCAGCATACACCTGCCTACTATCCTTCGAAAATTCCGCACCTGAACAGTCTACGCAAACTGCCTTCCCTGCCCGCATAAAATGCCAAGAATCTGCCCCAGAACAGTCCCCAAATTAACCCAAAAAACAGTCCCCGAAACTTCCCAAAACACTCCCCGAATTAACCCAAAACAGTGACCAGAAAATACCCCTAAAACAGCAGCGAAACGGAGTGAAAACAGCGGCCTAAACAGCGAAATAGCGAGGAAGAACGTTGGATTAGTGAACCAGAAAAGTTACGAACATAACTAACCCTTTCCGAACCCTTCCGACGGCCGTGTAACGCCCTTTCTTTGGACGACAAAAGAGGTTAGACCTGAGGGCACCTTCTTACTTATCTTTCGTTTTATTTTATTTATTTTAAAATATTATTGCATGAGAGTCGTTTGAGGCATGATGTGATTGTTGGATGAGCGGGATATGTGTTCCCTTTTGTGGTATATCGGATGGAAACCCGGACGTAAATTCCATAGCCGATTCCGAATGGACGGTAGTATGGTCTGTACTCAGGATACAACGCCACGTACCACTTAAGATACACATATCTCGTCTCATCCAAATTTGTATTTGAGCATGTTGTAGTTCTAGGCCGTTTATTTATTATTTTAAGCATGATTTATTTAGTCTTGTTATTCAATTTTCAAAGCATGATTGTGTTATTTAGGCATGTTGTTTCTTCATTCTTTATGCATGATGTTTCATTTAGTTTATGTTTATTTAGTTATTTGTTTCTTTGGTTTAATGGTTCAATATGCTTGTTGTGTTATATTGCGTGGAGTTATTGGATGAAAGCATGTTAGATCTAAGTATCCTTGAGCATGATTATTGAGTAGACTCGGTTAGTTTATTGCACAAATCATATCATCACAAGTGACATAAGTAAGGGACCATTCCGAACCCAACGGTTTGAGGTCTTCCTTGCGAGGGGTGAGTGCGGCCTTAAATCTTTGTCCCGGTTCACACCGGGTGGCGACTCCATATTATTTCGTACTTCCAACTAGGGCCGAGCCCTAGAACAGCGTCGCCCAGATTCTGTTGTCTACAACGATTCTTGTTTAATTTTGTCCCAGACAACGATGCCACAAATTAGTTTCTTCTGATCAAATCAGTTTGAGTTGTTTGTTTGTCATGTTATATATTTGAGATTTATTTATATTCAAAATATAAATTTTGTTATTCACATCTAATGTGTTTATCTCAATATCATCTTTATATAATAAAACATTTTAGTGTTCTAGAATATAAAGGTTAACCCGCACATCTAATGTGTTTATCTCAATATCATCTTTATATAATAAAAACATTTTAGTGTTCTAGAATATAAAGGTTCACCCGCAGCGGGTTAAACACTGATATAGAGATAATGTTTCTAGTTAAACTAGTTACATTATAACAGTTTCCAAATTTAGATACAAACCCGAAAATAGTTCCTAAACTTAGGTTTCTACGGTTAAAACAGCGACTTTCGTCCCGTTTCCAATTCGCAGATAAATCTCAATTGAAGTCAGTATCCTATTCAAAACAGATTCTAAACATCAATACATATATTTTATGTACCATACTAAGTATTTAAAATCCAATTTTAATACTAGTAGTGAACATAATATTGACAAACATATTTGAAGTCAGAGCCTTGCTCGTCTTCAATTCCTTCATGTCTACTTTGTCCAAACGGCAGTCACGCTTCCGCGATCCCGTTTGCCACAATTAAAGCAGACATTTTGGGATATGTCATTTATCTTCCCAGAAGATTATAATGATTTTGCCTTTACCCTTTTCCACATTCCAGAAGCCTTTCGCCAAGCCTTGGCCTTTTAGAATATCGAAATAAGGTGCGCCTTACGCTACTTGCCTTATTACAAATTTTGACTTTGTCTCCTTGAGAATAGTCATTAACTCTCCAAGAGTTATTTATTACAATTTAGTACTTCTAAAATCTAAAGATAGATTCTTTTAAGATCCTTCAATTTCATTATCATACTTTAAGGATCTAACCCTTAGTTCTGACAAAGAAATTAAGGAGTCTATTTGGCAAATATGATAGATTAAGCACTAATGTTATCATCACATAAATCTTCCAAAGATTATGCTCTACTATTTGCTTAACTCCGGGCTTAGGCATAATATGTTATTTTATCAAATAAAGTAACTTATTAGTTTCCAGGACCATCCTGAAATTTATTCCCAATTTTGAAAATTTAAACTATTTAAATACATTTTCCCTAGGATTATGTTTTAAATGTTAATCTTTCAATTTTATCTTGATTCTAATAGTCCAACTATTTAATCAATGATATCGGTACTATTTATTATAATGATTTCTATAGTCCAACTATTTAATCAACTTTAATTAATTAAATCAAATATATTGATTACTATAATCCAATTATATAACCAACTATAAATGAATTATTTGAATACAGTCTAACTGTTTATTAAAACAACGTTTAAATATTAGTACAACTAACATTTAATTTATTTGACGAATGATATTTGTTTGAGAGCATATGGCAAGTAATTAAACGAATATTGTAAATTCAATTCTTGCCTCCCAATATTTTTCAGCGAGCCTCTAACCCTCTGTCGAGTACTCGGGAAACCGTGTTTCCTAGCGGGCTAGGATCCCGTTAAATATCACATAAGCTTGAATTTGGCCAACAAATTGTATGATAATTAACTAGGTAGATCTCTAAGATCGATTGGATCCAATCCAATTCCTAGATCTAGTAGGGGGACATCCAAGTCTGAAACATATATCTTATATATGCCAATATATCCAATATATTACCAAACTTTTTTCCTCTGAATCAACTAAGCCTTGGCTTTTGGCACAACATACTTAGTGATCCCAGTCAAGCGTGACCCATTGACCATGGAAAGCTTCGTAATCAATGTCGATGGACAAGAAGTGGTCTTGACTTTGGCCAACAAACCACAACTTGGACAAGACACCAATATCTAACAATGCTCTCGTGATTCAAACACATCCTCGACGGACAAAGGCCTTGACTTTGGCCAACAAGCCAATGGCAGTCTCGGATCTTGAGTAAGAATCACTCAATGGAAGGAAAACGCTAAATATTATTTAAGGGTTTTTTGCGTGCAAATTGGCAACCAATTTATTATCTTTGTTAAGGTCTCATCATCATACACCCTTAAACATGCATTCTAAACACATAATAAAGCGTGTATAAATAGAGTAATAATGATATGCGGATGGATACTTTACACATTGATCCTAGATCAAATCTCTCCCTTTCTCTCTCCTGCTAGCACATGTATTACTTCTACCCGTTACACTACACTTCTAAAGAAACCTCATTTACATTGAGGGGAATAGGTGAGAAGATAATACAAAGAATAAGGAGGTAATAAGGCTGGACACGCAGGTCCAATTAATAAATCAAATTTATTACAACAACTTCTAAAATTATCCCACCCATCTAATATTCATCCGATATACATTATGCATGCATTGCAAACATGTATTCACACAATCATGTTATCAATCAATCTAATCAAATTAATTATTCTGATAATTAGTGACCATCCAATGTTCAAACAACGATTTTATTTTTCTCGAGTCAAACTCGTTTTGCGAATAAGTACTCAAAGTACGAATTCTCGAATTAAATTAAACTACAAATTTAAATCCAATTCAATTTGTATTTAATACTAATTCGCTATTTAATTCCAAATTAAATACTACACTTTATTTAACGAACCTTTACGACTTAAATTCCAAATTTAATCGTTACGGGTCTCAAAGCCCGATTAACGTCCAACATAATTTAATTAAAGTCCAATGGGCTTTTAATTAATATCTTAAGGCGTGGACTTTTGGTCAACTCGGGTCGAAACCCAATAACCAAAGTCCAATCGGGAGTTACCCCATAAGCCCAGAAATCAATTTCGGCCCATTAGGCCAATTAAACTTTAAAGGTCCATTAGTCGTATTTGGGCTTTATGGATGCGGTTTTGGGCCCAATTGGATCCAACCAATTTTGCCTAAACCCACCTTGGTACAACCAAGCCCAAATACCCCCAATAACAACTTTAAAAGCCCAAATCCAATTTTAAGGCCCAATATAATTAAATTACAAAATCCAATTTTACAATTTAATTACCTAAATTGTATAACACAATTAATCACCCAAATCAATATTTCCAAAACATCAAATTATCCTAATTAATCATGCTTATCATTATTAAATTATGTCCAACACAATTTAATAAAAATCAAACCCAATTACATGCTTCTCATGTCTCGGCCAAGGAGGGGATTTCATGTCCAAATCAAATTCAATCCAATTAAATCCAATTAAACATTAAATCAATATTCCCAACATGATTCCAACTCATCCAATGAATCAAAAAATCAAAATCCAAGACATTTAAGGTTCATGTCATTTTCGGCCAAGCCACAAAATATTAGGGAAATTTGTTCCAAACACAATTTATTCAAATTGATCCAATCAATCATCAATTAAAACACATTTAAGCATACTAATTCATCCAATTTCATTAAATCATGCTCAAAATTTTTTTACCCAATTTTAACCTTAAAATATTTTCATGCTCAATATTGGCTCAAGATACCATTGTTAAATTCTCTAAGGTCCAAGGTTAATTATCAAGCAATGAAAACAAGTGAATACAACAAGGAGAATGGAAGAATCATACTCACATCGAACAGATTGATGCTACGAAGAACAAAAATTTCTGCTCCTCCCTTTTGCAAGTCACGGCAGTGGCAGTTCCATGTCCTCCAATTTCGGCTTTGGGTGGTCCTCCATGCAAGCTCCAAGCTTGTGTTGATTCTTTGCTCATGTAGTGAGTTCCCTATCACCTTTGTATGGCTCATTGTGTGCTAGCACCTTTGATTTTGCCACAAAATCATCAATTTCTTCACCTTGTATTCGGTCAAACTAGAAAATAAGAAGAAGAGAAGGAACTAGCATGTTTGGCTGAGAGAGATGAAGCAAATTTGGATCCCAAAAACGTGAGCAATAGAGAGAGAATGGAAGTTATGTATTTGTTTATCATTTTTGTGTATCTAATACACAATATTCCATTTTCAAAAAACTCAAATAAATGATTTAGCAAATACAAAAAGTCAAGCCATAATTGCCAACCACTTCCATCACTATTCACATCAACTCACATCACTCAATCAAGTGACAACTTGTCACATCACTCAAAGTGACATTTGATTTGACGTTTGATATGACTAATGATTTGACGCTTGATGTGACTTGCGTGCCGCACTCGAATTCGAAATGCGAATGCACTCGTAAATAATCTCGGGCTCGGGTTCGCTAATTTCAAATTAACGAATTTTCCGTTGCGTCGTAATTAAATAATTACGCCTAGTGAAATCACTATTCACGTCGCTAACGAATTAATTCTAAATTAATTCGTTTGCCTGAATTAAAATCTAATTTCAATTCCGCGTCGAAATCCAATTTCGTTTAATATATCGAATATATTAATTTAATCGATTAATTCCAAATTAATCGTTCTCTCTCATTAAATGATATTTTATCCCAGATAAAATATCTCCGTAATTAATCCCAGATTAATTTTCTCTCTCATCTAATTAATCCCAGATTAATAAAGTGCGAGTCATTCATCATCGGTGAATCTTCGTGAAGCGACCCATGAGATCCCTGGATATGTTAGCAGTAAATACGGTCGTCGGACTATCCGAACACGTAAGTACCTAGTACTACGTTTATACTGATTTACAAGACAAGGTTGGCTTCTAGCAAAGCGCCATGCCTACCCAATTCTCCAGAAATATGCTTACAGGAATAAGCGATCTATATCAGGCGTAGTATACGTAGTATTGTGTATGTTGATCCAATATCGGATGATCACGTGCTAGGCCTGGGGCTGGAATTGTGTCTGCCCCGTACGAAGCACATGTCGAATGTCTGGTAACTAGTCTCTATAATCGGATATACATGACCTTGTCATAATATCCCGATAGCTGCAGCATTTAGGGAACTAGTCCCGTATCCTACGTGACCATCATCTCCACTATGACTGGAGTGATACTTCCGTCTTGACATCACACCCAACACACTACGATTCTCGATATACCCAGAAGAGGCGTACACAGAAACCGGTTTTAAAGCCCTGGACGACCAAACCAAAGTATATTGATTGTCGTAAGTATTAGCAGGTGCAAGTCTCAGGTTAAGGCCAAATACACCTACCCTGATTTCGGACTTCCATAGACACATAGTCATACTACAATGGAAATTCGATCTGAGGGGGTATATCCAGAGCGAAGTGTTTCCCGTACCATCGGTAAAAAAACACAACCTCCTATTACACTTGCATGAGTATCCTATACCCAAATATATGATAACTATGCCGTTATGCCCTCACAATGCGCATAAGTGTAATAGTAGTATTATTATATGATTTATGGATGTCCAATCTCGATAATACTCTGACTAGGGATATTTAATGATTTATCCTTCGTAGACTGATACTGTCTCATATCATTCTCAATCCAGGAACAAATTATAGGGACCTCATATCATTTATACATCTAGGTGATCTAATCACAAATGATAAGAGTGCAATCTCCTTTGTCACATAGTTAATTTGTACAACAACACCATGATCTGTACAAATAGTGACGCTATGGGTCATAATTGTCCAACAGTGGAAGCCATCGTCTTATTACTCCAAGGGCTTTATTACAGTGTTGATGATTCATAATATAATAAAGATTGCATTTTATTAATTAATGAAAATATTACAAATACGTGTACATATAGCTCATCCACAAGTTGGGTATATGGCATATCCCAATTTGAAAATTAAAGTTGTAAAAGACATTTTTCACCTAGCATTATGTCATTTGACGCTAATCTTTCCATTTATGATGATTGATTTAGTCCAACTATCCAATCAATGATTTCGGGTACAATCATATATAATGATTACTACAGTCTAACTATATAACCAACTATAAATGATCGGTTAAATTCAAATGTATTGATTACTATAATCCAATTATATAACCAACTATAAATAAAGTAGTTTGAATACAGTCCAACTGTTCAATTAAAACAAAAATTGAATACAAGCCCAACTAATATATTTATAAATAATTAATGACGAAAAATGAAATGAGCGCGTATTGGCAAGTATTTAAACGAAATTGCAAATTTAATACTTGCCTCCCACTATTTTTCGGCGAGCCTCTAACCCTCTGTGGAGTACTCGGGAAACCTAGTTTCCTAGTGGGCTAGGATCCCGTTAAATAACACACAACCTTGACTTTGGCCAACAAGTTGTATGAAACTTAACTAGGTAGATCTCTAAGATCAATTGGATCCCATCCAATTCCTAGATCCGGTAGGTGGACCTCCAAGTCCGAAACATATATCCAATATATCCAATATATTGCCTAACCTTTTTCCTCTGAATCAACTAAGCCTTGGCTTTGGCTCAACAAGCTTAATGAAACAAGTTAAGCGTGACCCATTGACAGTGGGAAAGCTTCGTAATCGAGGTTGATAAACAAGAAGTGACCTTGACTTTGGCCAACAAATCACAACTTGCCCAAGACGTACGATATGAATAAAACTTTCGTGATTCAAACACATCTGCGATGGACAAGGTATTGACTTTGGCCAACAAACCAATGCCAATCTTGGATCTTGAGAGAGAATCACTAAATGGAAGGAAAAATGCTTACTATAAAATGTGGGTTTTTGTCACGATTTGGCAACCAATTTATTATCTTTAATTAGGTCTCATCATACACCCTTAAGCATGCATTCTAAAAGCATAATAAGGCACGAATAAAATAATAATGATATTCGGATGGATATATAACAAACTTTGTTCCTAGAATAAATCTCCCCATTTCCTCTCTCCCGCTAGCACTATTCATACTTATACCCAATTACATAATACTTCTAAAGAAACCTCATTTACATTAAGGGGAATTGGTGAGAAGAGAAATACAAAGAGATAAGGAGATAATAGGCTGGACACGCAGGTCCAATTTAATAAATTCTAAATTTATTACAACAATTTCCAAAATTGCCCTCACCCTTCTAATATCCATCCGATATACATTATTCATTCATACATCCAAGTATTCACACAAAGAATGTTATTCAATCAATCTAATCTAATTAATGAATATTTGAATTAATGACCATCCAATGTTCAAACAACGGTTTGATTTGCGCGAGTCAAACTCCTCTAAGAATAAATACTCAAAGTACGTATTCTTGAATTATATCGAACTACAATTTTAAATCCAATTTAAATTATATTCAATACTAATTCATATTTAATTCCAATTAAATAGTTACACTTTTAAAAGTGTCTTTTAGACTTGGATTCCAAATCCAATCCAATTGGGTCTCAAAGGCCCAATTAACATCCAATACTATTCAATTAAAGTCCAATGGCTTTCAATTAATTCTTTAGGCATGGGCTTTGGCCAATATGGATCAAACCCAAATGTCAAGGCCCAATTAAGGAATCACCCTTTTTGCCAAAAATCAATTTAGGCCCATTAGGCCAAATTAAATTAGTTAAATGCCCAATTGTCATATTTGGACTTTATGGTAATGGTTTTAGGCCCAATTGGATCCAACCCAATTGTCTTAAACCAAACTTGGCCCCAACCAAGCCCATTAAGCCCAATTACAACAATTAAATTAATACATTATTCCAAAACACTAATTAATCCAATTAATCATGCTCTACATTTCCAATTCATGTCCAACACAATTGAAGCAAAATCAATCAATTAAATATGCTTTATACTCACGGTTTTGGCAAGGAAATTATCATACAATTTAATTTCAATCCAATTAAATCAACATCTAACATACATTCCATGCCAATTAACATATCCAATTGCTAATTTTCAAAAAATCACCATGAGGCACCTAGGGGTATACATTCGGCCATGTGTTAGGATTTGGGGATTTTTGATCTAATCAAATTTCACAAATCCATTAATGCACAAATCCAATTCAACATTATACAAACATAACCCAACCATCAATTTAGGCAAATCAAACTCCAAGCCAAAAAACCCAATTAAAGTGTATGAACCCTATATTTCAAATCAAACTTATGAGGCTTTGATACCATTGTTAGTGTTCCTAGAACATGCCAAGATCGTCTAAGAGTGATTTGTGTGTGAATAAACAAGAGGAGTTGCGGAAATACTCACAATGCTTGGTAGAGAAAATTCAAAACTTTCATGGATGTGTAGAAGCTCCAAGCCTTCAAATTGAATTCCAAACTCATGGATTGGTTTCCCTATCACCTCATTTGTCTCTTTAAAGTGCTAGCTTGCTTGAATTTTTACAACAAAAATCCATTGAGGGAGAGAGCATTCACGCCCAATGAGAGAGGAAAAGGAATAATGCATTTTCATTTTCCAAAATCTAATACAAAAGTTGACTTTCAAAGTTGGTATATGTTTTTAATTAAAAATAAGTGTGTTGGTTTTGGGGTTTGTGTATTCAACAAGCAATCCAAGCTTTTCACACAACCATTACCAAATTCCATCACTAGTCAAACACATTGATGTTAGTTGATGGGCCCCACTTCAAAGTCCAAATTTAAGTCGGATAATCAACACCGCAACTCCGCTCGGCCCGGGTTCGTTTAATTCTGAATTAAATGAATTTGCCGTTGCGACTTAATTAAATACAATTTAATTGAATAATAATGCCTCACAATATTATTACGTAAGTCGCTTACGAATTAATTCTAAATTAATTTGTTCGCTTGAATTTAAATCCAATTTTAATTCCACGTTCAAATCTAATTTCAATTAATATATCTAATATATTATTTTAGCCTAATTAATTAAATTAAATAGTAAAATCCAATTTAACTATTAAATTTACTTTACCGATTAATTCCAAATTAATCGCGTTCTCTCTTCTAGTAGAATTAATCCCAGATTAATTCTTGACGCAATTAATCCCATATTAATTTTCTCTCTCATAATTAATCTCAGATTAATTTATTGTTCGAGTCAAATGTCATTGGTGAATCTTCGGGAAGCGACCCAAGAGATCTATGGATATGTTGGCAGTAAATACGGTCATCGGACTATCGGAATACGTGCGTACCCGGTACCACTTTCTTAACCGATTTACAAGACATGGAAGGCTTCTAGTAAAATACCGTGCCTACCCAATTCTCCAGAAATATTCTTTAAAGGAATATATAATCTTTGTCAGGCGTAGTGTACGTAGTATTGCGTATTATGATCCAGTATTGGATGTCACATGCTAGGCCTGGGACTGGAATTGTGCCGCCCCGTACGAAGCATATATCGGATCACTGGCAACTAGTCTCTATAATCGGATAATCATGACCTAGTCATATTATCCCGATGACTGCAGTACCTAAGAGTACTAGTTCTGTATCCCTGCATGATCATCATCTCCATATGACTGAAGTGATACTTCCATCTTGACATCACACCCAATACACTACGATTCTCAGTATACCTAGAAGAGGCGTACACAGAACCTGTTTAAGCCCCGGACGACCAAAACCAAAGTATACTGATTTTCGTAAGTATTAGCGATGCAAGTCTCAGGTTAAGACCAAATACACCTACCCTGATTCAGATTCCCATAGACAAATAGTCATACTCCCAATGGGATTCCGAGGGGTCTATCCAGAGCAAAGCTATTCCCGTACCATCGGTAAATAGAACCTCCTATTACACTTGCATGAGTATCCAATACCCAAATATATGAGAACTATGACGTTACGCTTCCATAACACGCACAAGTGTAATACTACTAGCCTATTCCGCATTATCGATGTCCAGTCTCGATAATAATACGACTAGGGATATTTAATGCTTAAACCTTACGTTGATTAATATTGTCTCATATCTTATTAATCTGGTACTAATCATATGAACTTTTATCATTTATATATCCCGGTAATCCAATTACAAATGATAAAAGAGCAATTTCCTTTGTCATATAGTTAATTTTGTACAAGAACACCATGTCCTTTACAAAATAGTGATGCTATAGGTCATAATTGTCCAACACTTAGCTTTTGATTTTGATGTGTTTTGTGTGGACCTGAGGTCCTTTTGATATATGATATCTATTTCAGGTTTCGTTTTGATATTGGATTTTATTCCAGGTTGTCCATTTTTAGGATACATCATTCCTGATTTTCTGTAAATTTAAGACTTATGGAGGTGGGTCAATCTTGTCTTCTACCGATAACACCTTGCATCTAGCGGGGTGTTACATAACATAAAATGAGGCTTAAAACCTTCATGGGAACAACTGGCAAGATGAAAAAAGAAAGACAATAATTTTTCTTTGAGTTTTTATGTTTGCCATGTGTGGCTAAATTTTTGTACTTGGTTAAAGGAAACTAAAGCCTTGGGATCAATACAACTATGAGATCTAATTTATTTTAATTATTTAATTTTTGTTTTGAGTACCGAATATTTTATGCTTAATTTCATGATTGTGTCGTTTGATTGCTAGAAGCCATACTAGTTTATTATTCGTTACAATCTATTACTATGTGAGATATCAAATCCGTAATTATTTGATTCATTTAACTTAAGAAACAATTAATGTTTAATGATTTATAGTATCTTAAGGCTGCCACCAGATTAAACTTTAACACTTGTCTCATGTTGTTTATTAGTTATGGTTAATTAGATTGTTTGTTTTCTAATTAACTACGACTTATGAGAGATATGAAAAGAAATCCAAAGGTGAATATTCAAAGTAAATTGATCTATATTTGCATTAATGATCATTTGTAAAATTCCAATGGTGGATGTTGACTTAAACCTATGATTTTTCTCTTCTTGATTGACTTTAATATTTTGATTTTCTTTTTTTCTTTAGTTGTGTTTATTAAAATTGCTTACGTTAACTCAAAATCCACACAATCCCTTTTATTCATGTGGCATAAATTAGACTAGATACTCCTTGTGGGAATGATCTTTACTCGTACTACATATATTTTTAAGAGTTTAGGTTTTATTTTGGTTGCCAAAGACAGCACACCATCTTCTCAATTTTCATTTTCTTCTTCTTTACAGATTTGGAAGAGTCAGCGACATTTGCCTCTCCATTAGGCTTACGAGGGTCGTCAGTATGAACTCGTAATGGGTGAGCTCATTCAGCAGTTATGTAAGAGTGAAGGTCAATATGTTCATAACATTGTTGCTCTTAAACTGCAAGAAACTATTTGAATGAGTCTTTGTGATCACAGTCACTAACTACGGTCATAGATACGACCTTCGTAGGTTTCGACCATGTTGGAGTGGGCCATTATCCTCAAGATGTGCTCTCGGACGGTTATCTTTCTTTATCTTCATAATTATCATCGAGACCAAGACCTCATGACGTTGCCGATCTGAAGGTTGCCCGAACATGTCTGGTAATGACTCCATTATCATAGAAGTTGTAGCCATCGATTTGTGTTTTGTAGTAAGAACCTTAGACATCCCAACTAGCAAGTAACAACAGTCATTCTCATTAGCCACGACCACCTTTGGTGTTTATCTTGTATAGCTTGGTTAGCATTTCTAGCTAGCTCTTGCGGACATTCCTCCATCAGCATAAATTTTAGGTCTTTACAGACCATGATATCGTTCATATTACTATCCAATTAACCTAATTTTTTCCAGTTAGTTTATCTAGCAAGATTGAAAATTATATGAGAAACCATGGCTGAAATTTAAAAACATAATGCATTTAAAATTTCATTCATCGCATATTAAAATTATCACAAGAATTTTGGCATAAAATTAAACACGATTCATGAACATGTAAATGAATTAAAATCCTAAAAAATACTTACTATGCCATATGAACATAACATTCCAAAAATAAGTACCACCGTAGGGTATGTCAGTCAATTGCATATTAGATCGAGATAATCTCAATCGATTAATATATTCTGGAATAACTCTTATTCCTATATTAATTAACCATCGTTTGATTTGATCAATGGTTTTTTATTAACAATTAATCATTCATTTGTGAGTGTAACCCGTCATTTCGGAACTCTTAGACTTAACTAATGAAGCGACGCAGTATGGTAGGTCAAATCACTAAATACATGTAGAATTCCTATCCTCTTTTAATTCGATCTTGATATTGATCGAAAAAGAACACCATTCATTGTGGACGAAAATAAAGCTATATCGAGACGCATTTGGAATCTAATGTTATCGAAGTAACATATCCCAAGGAGATCGTGGGATATATTGTCGCATATCCCTCTCTCACTCACTATTTTATAGTGTAAGTTTTCTTATTACACTAATAGCTAATTTGTCTAGATTATGCGCGGCAAAAAATATAACCTAATTAATACTAGTGAAGTTTTAGTGATCTTTCCAAATTTTAACACTTAAATTTTGTTCACTTATTTTATTAGTCTAAACTAATATAACTTAATTAACTAATTTAATTAAGTGTCATGTTAGTGAACGATTCAATTTTAACTCTTAAAATTTTAGTTAACTTTTAATGTTCAAAATTTTAAATTCAGATTAAGGTAATTATTTAATTAAACTATTTAATTAAAGTATAGGTGACTTATGTTATTTTTCTTTGGTACGTGGAGTTGTATCCCAAGTGCAGATCGTACTACCATCCATTTAGAATTGCTAATGGAATTTACGTTCAGATTTCCATCATATACACAAAAGTAAATAACTAGTCCCCTTAATTTTCTTTTTCCAAATTTGTAAATTTTAAACTTGTTAAAAATAATTTTAAACTCTTTAAATTCTCATAACTATTATGCTTAGATTTATTTAACATGTATCTAACGTCATGGCATGTTATAATGCATGCGTGGAAATCCTATGCTATATGACATGTTATTCAAATAATTTGAATTGTAAAACATTCATACAACAAAACTAATGCATTGATTGGCCTTTTGATTTTCTATACTAATCTAATTAATACATAAAATATCAAAGGCATTCCTTGGTCTTAAACTCTTGACTCCACGGATTGTTTTGTGGAAATTTTACTCTTCGAGTAGTATCTTTCACAATATATGAATATAATGTTTCATATAGTCGTGTGCTTACTACGAACCATGTCTATGCTTACCATAGCTTCCGTAAGACATGCTTTCGTGATGTAATCACCTCCACACATTTGGTTCGTAAGACATGCTTTCGTGTGGTAATCACCTCCACACATCTCTGTCACACTCACCATGTCTATGCTTACCATAGCTTCCCACAACCACCATCCACATATACCAAATATTGCTTAATTAATACTTTGGTGTTCTCCTTGACAACGTACTCCATAAGTTACATAATAAAAATAAATTATAACTTTTGTATTTATTCAAATAGGCCTTATGACCTTACATTCTGAAAAACACTATTAAAAAAAATTGTAAAAATTTATGACTAATGCATTTAAAATAAATATACATTCATCACATTAATTTATTTTATCATATAAATTATTTATTTATGCCCACTCATTAGGACATATAATAATTTTATTTTTAATGCATCTCATACAAAAGAATAAACATACAATAATTGTCACATAATTAAAAATTAAAAGAGGTGTTAGAATACTTTTAAATTTGCTATCGATGCCAGTTGTAGGAGAATCTACGTGAATTCTTCAAAGGAAAGCTCCTCGTACAGCGGAAGTTGTGCTTGTAAGGGAATTTATGGGTAAATGCAGCAAAACGTGGAAAAATAAATTTTTCCAATTTCAATAAATTTTCTCGAGCAATTAAAATAAACTTATTTATTCTAATTACTCAATACTTAAAAACTGAATTTTTTACTCAAAAATCAGATTTTCTCGTATTTATCGTGAGACCCCAATAGTTTGTATTTTGATCATTTTAGTCCTAATTTGTAATATACAAATTTAAGTGATTTCAAATCACTACCAAAATGATTTCTGCATATCATATATATCAAAATACAACTCACAAGACAAAACCCAATTTTTCTTCAAATTGTCGAGGGGGGTCTCCAAGTTACAACTTTTTGCATTTTTGGTCTAAATTTATTCAAAAAAAGTTTGAATGATTTCCAATCAACACCAAATGATTTGTATATCTTATATACATCATTATACAACACATATATGAAAAGTCCTAATTTTGGTGGAGGTATAAATCCAATTTCTCAAATTAATCCAATTAAAAAAATTAACCAAAATTAACCAAATCCAACACTTTAATCTAATCTCTATAACACCAAACAAGTCTAACCACTTTGAAACAACTCAATAATAATTCTCGGTCATCAATGAGTGGCCTAACAACTCTAGAATGACAACAAGATCATCAAATGATCAAAAATGTGCTTATACACCTTTAATAAGCTTACTTTGTTAATCATACATGAATACATCTTTCATTCATGCTTCCAACCATCAAAACACAAACACAAGAGAGTAGAAAAACTTAAGAACTGTACATGTTGTAGCCAAGAATAAAAGGAACAAGTTTCCTTCTAATAGAAAGTTGGAAATACTTACAAAAATATAAGCTTTCTTAATTTTCTTCTTGGTTTCTTTTCTTTTCTCTCAAGTCTCTTTTGTTTTAGGTTTTTGGTGGCTTGAACAAGTGTGAAGCAAATGAAAAAATAAAATCTTAAATACTTAGGGCTCTGGACGAAAATTTGGGTAAAAAATATATAAGATATTTTTTGAATTTTTCAAATAAATATCTAACAAGTCAAATGGCATTTGACTTCCTTTTTCTTTAATGTAAAGTCAACAATTTACACTACTTAATTATTTCTTAACTTTATCATAATGGCAGATATTTATATTTTAATTACTTTAATCATTTAACAATTAAATAATTAAATAATTAATTAACTACAAATATCTCAAATACATATATTAATGATATGTCAAATATTATAATTTGACATTAATTAATGTGTATTTAATAAAATCATACATTAAATACAAATACACATTAAACTATTTATAAATACTCAATATTATTCATAAAAATTGCCCTAGTGCTCTACGAGTATATTTCATTAGTGATACTCTATAGATTCAGCAATGTCCACCACGAAATCCAATTTCGTGTCCATAATCTACCCACTCGTAAATTATGACGAACACGAATATATTCACTGAACCATACAGGTCGAGGTCATTGCATACGTATAATCCCTGGGTCACAAGTATCTAGATTATTCCAGATATATATATAAAAGTCAAATCTCTATAGATATAATCACGTCAAAGTTTCTATTAGCAATCTCTTAATAAAACTTTGAACTCACTTATACATTGTATCACGGGTCCATGGATTTAACAGATTACTAATTCTATATTGAATACCTATGCTCTGTACACAGAGCTGACAGATTCTATCTTGACACACACAAGATATCCTAAGGATCAGTCCACACCCAACGAACATGCGGAGGTCTGACCTTAATAGGTCGGTGACGTGACTGCCATCAAAGTGTGGAGGATACCTCATATATCCACAGTGGTGTCTCAAGTCAAAGAATCATTATACTACTCAACCCGAGAAGATTCTTATTGACGTTGGTGTAGCATCCATTAAGAATCTTCTGTGAGTCGTTCAGTGTTTATCCGATATAAACACCTAGAAGTCTATACGAGTCTCCAAGACTCGTGGTTCATTGAGAATATACCTTCGGAATCCAAGATTCCAAAATAAGTCATGTACCGGTCTCAACGGGTTTACTTACTGACCAAGTAATATAAACCTTGACCAGGAACAATTAAATAAATGATATTGTTATGATACAACTCAACGTCAGTTGCGACATTTTTACAACTGTATCATAAATAATCATTCTAATGTCAAATACATCTTTACCATATATAAATATATATTATATAATAGAAAATATTTATTTTATTCATAATAAAATGTTTACATAAGTATTTACAGGGAAATACATAAGAAATTTGGCACTCCGAGCACCAACACCAACAAATTCTCCCACTTGCTCTAGTGCCAATATCAATTATATCTCATACCCATCAACTCCACATGTTTATCAAATAACTTCGGAGGAATGACCTTGGTAAGCGGGTCTGCTACATTATCTTCACTCGAGACAATGCACACGACAATGTACCCTCGCGACATAATCTCTCGAATGATGTGGTACTTCCATTCCACATGATTCGGCTTCTGATGCGCCATCGATTCCTTTACTTGCGTAATGGATCAATTATTATCATAGTATAACAAAATCATATTCTCAATACTTGGGACAACTCCCAATTCTGTGATAAAGTTCTTAACCCAAACAGCTTCTTTTGCAGCTTCAAAAGCTGCAATGTATTCTGCCTTTGTGGTGGAATCAGCTGTAGACCCATGTTTGGAACTTTTCCAACAAACTACACCTCCGTTAAGGATAAACGCGAATCTTAATATAGACTTTTTATCATCAGGGTCCGATCGAAAATCCAAATCCTTATACCTACTAACATGTAGTTCGTTTCCTCCTTAAATCAGAAACATATCCTTAGTACCTTTAAGATACTTTAGGATATATTTAATGGTCATCCAATGGTCATTACCTGGATTGGACTGATACCTGCTCATCATACTAACTGCGAAGCTGATATCAGGCCTAGTACATAACATGACATACATTATGCTGCCCAAACACGAAGCATAAGGCTGATTAGACATTTTAATCTTCTCATCTTCTGTTTGTGGACACATCTTCTTCGAAAGATGTAGGCCATGTATGAATGGTATATTTGTTGTCTTACAATTACCAAAATTGTACCATTCTAAGATCTTATCTATATACGTTGATTGGGATAACCCAATAAGCTTCATTTCTATCTCTATAGAGTTTTATGCCTAAGACATAAGAAGCTTCACCCAAGTCCTTCATGGAGAAATTCTTACAGAGGTAAGCTTTAACGCCTTGCATCATCCCCATATCATTCCCAATGATCAGGATATCGTCAACATAGAGAACTAAAAATGTCACCATACTCCCACTGGCCTTCTTATACACACATGATTCTTTCTAATTCTTGAGAAAACCAGACAATTTGATTATCTCATCGAATCAAAGATTCCAACTTCGTGAAGCTTGTTTAAGTCCATAAATGGACTTAACCCGAGTTTTCGCTGGATACAAAAACATCTGGTTGTTCCATTTAGAAAAGTTGTTTTGACATTCATCTACCAAATCTCGTAATCATGGTAAGCGGCAATAGACAATAAAATCCTGATAGATTTTAACATCGCTACTGGCGAAAAATTTTCATCGTAGTCGACACCAGATCGTTGCATGTAACCTTTAACTACCAGTCGGGCCTTAAAGATTTCAACCTTTCCGTCAGGCCCACAGTTCCTCTTGTAAACTCATTTACAACCGATAGGAATAATTCATTTAGGAAGCTGGGCCAAGTCCCAAACTTGATTAACACTCATAGAGTCTGACTCTGATTTCATGGCCTCTTGCCACTTCACGGAGTCGATGTCCAACATCGCTTCTCTATAGGTAAAAGGGTCAGTCTCTTCAACTAAGAGAATATCAAGACTCTTTTCTCGTATCAAATACAAGCTTTCAGGAGGTCTAGATATCCTTTCGGACCTATGGAGTGTGGGTAATGAAGGTTTTTCATCTTCTTGAACTTCAGGTTCCTCCGTTGGTTCGTTGGTGTCACGTTGTACTTCATCAAGTTCAACCTATCTATGATTACCTCATTCTGTCAAAAATTCTACCTCTAGAAATTTTCCGAAGCGAGCTGCGAACATATTTCGATGCTCGGTATCATAGAATAAATATCCTTTCGTATTTGAAGGATATCCAACAAACCTAAAATTTTACCCTCGAGGCAAAAACTTATTCTGCTGAGCCACCCTAACGTATGCAGGACAGCCCCAAACCTTAATATCATTAAGATTTGGCTTCCTACTGGTCCATATCTCATACGGAGTTGTAGGAACAACTTTAGAAGGAATCTTATTCAAAATATGTGCGGCAGTTAAAAGAGCTTAACCCCATAAAAAATAAGACAAATCTGTAAAACTCAACATAGATCGGACCATATCCAATAATGTCTGATTTCTCCTATCTGACACTCCATTATGTTGTGGAGTACAGAAGGAGTATATTGAGCGAGAATCCCATTCTCTTTTAAATAATCAGTGAACTCTCAACTCATATATTCACCGCATCGATCCGATCGAAGGTATTTAATATATTGACCAGTTTGTTTTTCTATTTCGTATTAAAATTCTTTGAACTTTTCAAAAGGTTTCGATTTAAGTTTCATCATATAAACATAACCGTACCATGAAACATCATAGGTAAAGGTAATGAATTATGAAAAACCACTGTCTGCAGTCTGACTAATAGGACCACGTACTTCAGAATGTATGAGTTCTAATAAGTCAGTGGCTCGGTGTCCAATGCCCGAAAATGGGGCTTTTGTAATTTTACCCCGAATACAAGATTCATAGGTTGGATAAGGTTTAATGGTGAGATCCGGAATCAAACCATTCCTTACCAACTGGGTTAGGCGTTTCACGCCTATATGACCTAACCTCATATGCCAAAGTTCAATATTATTTATTTCAGATAATTTTCATTTACTAATTCCAGTATTCAAAATATCTCGAGAAGTGTGCAAAATGTAATGAAGATGCCCATGTGGATAACAAATGATCTGAATATTATTTCGATCATATAAATACAAGGAATAATTCTTAATATTTACATGATATCCTTTTATATCTAATACAAAAAGTGATACAATATTTGCTACGTATCCGGGTACAACATAGTAGTCATGCAGTAAAAGAATCTCACTGGGTGAAGGAATCTCATATAAGCCCACTCTAATCGCATCTAGAGAGTCACCATTCCCGAACCACAACTGCATCTCTCCATATTTCAGCTGTCTAATTTCCTTCAGCACCTACAACGAATTGCAAATGTGAACAGGGTAAGCAGAATCTAAAATCCAACCAGATGTGACAGCTTCACAAGCTAATGAGATATTAATAATGGGAAAAATAAAAGTACATAATGTCGATGCTCTTTCCCTCTTGATCTGGGCAAGGTAGTCAGGACAGTTCCTCTTCCAGTGCCCGACCTTCTGGCAGTGATAGCACTTATCTTCAGAAGCTCTCTTGGGCTTCGTTATCTTAGCCTGTGGAGAAATATTGAAACCTTTCTTCTTCTTTCCCTTCGTATTCTTCCCCTTCGACTTGGAGTGGGAAGAAGCAGAAAGTGAAGTGGGTTTCGAAAGGTGAGTCGACATTCACTTATTCAAATCGACCTCCATTATGAGAAGCATCTTATGCAACTCACGGTAAGTGCAGTAAATCCCGTTCATGTTGAAGTACATAACAAACTGGCGATACGATGTTAGGAGCAAACCAAGAATGACACTTCGTCCTAGAGTGTCATTGAGAGGGAAATCACTGAGCCTTAATTGCCCGATCAGATCGATAAAATGAAGTACATGTGTCCTCACAGCCTGTCCCTCATTAAGTTTAGAATGGAACTGTTCCATTTCTACTATGTGAACCAAGACTTCTTCTTGGTTAATAAACGATTCACGGAGTTGTGTCATCATGCTATAAGAATCATGCATTTCAAAGTATTTCTGCTTAAGTTCAGAAGCCTGATAACTGAGAATATATGATTTAACCCTTAAATCATCATCTTTCTATTTCTGGAAAGTCTCAATCTCTTCTGGCGATGCATCTACAGATATAGAAAGGGGTAATGGACCTTCCAATATATGTCCCAGCTTCTCGGATCCGAGGACGATCCTCAAATCCATATCACAGTCTGCAAAATTCTATGCGCCCTTGAGCTTATTCGTATCAATCATACGAGCAAAGAGGTTGTTTAAAGAAGCCGCCATCGCAAATCTATCAAATAGATAGGGAATAAACGGTTAACAGACAAAATAATTTCATATAATATCAAAAGCATTAAATAGATCATGGATTTTTAATTTAAAAATGCCCCTCCCACTATTTCATGCAAAACTGTAATCCCCAAACAGAATACATAACAAGCAATAATCAAATTAAATACAATAGTGAAAATTGGACCCCATGAATATATTTTAGCTCACAGCTTTGGCACGTTCTCGCTTACGTATATTCATTAGGTAGACAACTCATTGTCAATCACTCACCAGTGACTCATGGGTTTCGGTTCTGATCGTTTCTCGTTGTGACAGCTTTGGCACGTTCATAAGGAGGCTTATCAAGGTTATACTTGTCAATGATAAAATTCAAGATAATTGAGTAA